>UYYA01003842.1:54849-81112 GCA_900624975.1 Angiostrongylus costaricensis
ATATATATATATATATAGTTTCCAGGATCGACTTTCTCTTAACCTCGGCATTGGAATATGAATGTGTCGTTTTCTTGTTCATTCAGCAATCGCGAGGTTTTTAAACAGCATACATTTACTTCCATAAACACACAATACAATACAACGCTAGCTGACGTTTCGGCAGTATCGCCTTCTTCAGAGCAGCTTTTTGGTGACTTCCAATGAGGAAGTTTAGAACAGCTGATTATAGTCGCATGTGGTTGACGACTCATATATATGTCGCAAAACTAGTCGCATAGTGGTAAATCTCTCTTTGATCCACAAGGGCGGCAACTGCTTTTGTCGGTAACGATCTGGGCAGATTTTCGCCACACTGACCTCAGAGGTCCATAGAAACACAATGGCTAAACTATCAAAACTTCGTGGAGATTATGATAGGTCCCCCACAACCAGTGAGGAAGGGCAATCCAAGTATCCGAGTAAGTATATAGATGTACACGAATATACACATATACATATACATACATATATGCATATATACACATATCTGAAATAAGGCAGTGGTTAAAGGTACCCTGCAATACAGATGGGTTGGATCTTGCGTCCCTGGTTCACTATTGCTTCCACCCTACTGGGTCGGAAAACTAGTGCTGTACCTGTCTGGGAGGATATCAACACCGACTCCATACATAGGTAGGCCACCGCGAGTCACTGTGTAAAAGAGACGTGCATTCAATAACGTCTAACGATGCTTAATGAAATGGAATGCATAGCGCAACCCTCAGCAATGGATCAACGCTAAGAGATTTATTTTTGTATATGTATAAATCTACACATTTGCTTTTATACGAATATATGTATATATAAACATATTAAACAAAAGTATTTAATTACTGTTGGACATATTGACTATGAATGAAACAAACTTTCCAACAACACAAAATCTAGATATATTTGCAGATAATGAAACCCTTACCAATAATGGACATTGTTGCATATCTCTGAAGGTAGCGTAGAGGTCCATACTAGAAACAACCTCGTTGGACACTCTACCTGCTTTCACAGTGCCAGGCTGCCAGGCTATGAACGGAATGCGGTATCCGCCTTCGTACGAGTTTGACTTTCCTCCTGAAGCATAGCAATCTATGATTACCATATTTACTGCTGGATATAGGAATTTGTTCTTTACTTTTTTGTTCTCGTCACACTTTTTCTTACATTAACTATTATCACAACCACGCTGCAGATTCTAGAACACGTTGCTATGTACTCGTTTCCCTGTGTCCATCATCCACTAAGGACCTCAAACTTATTAGTTCGGCTGCTGCTGGTTAGGGATTGTCTCTTCATTAATGTCGCTCAATGTTGGTCGAGTCAATTCTTCCTGGAGTCCTTTGAAGGCGGTGCTAGAGCGTTCCTGCGTGGACTGGACGATGTTGTTAAACTGAATAAGACTGGTACCAATCTCTCGACTCTAGAGGAATGCGAGACTTGGTGAGCCTGGGACGGCGTAGAACCTGCACCGCGCTCGTGACAGGTGTTACACAGGTCACCCCTGCAGTCTATGTTGCCCCGCCTCCTTTTATTGTTACTTTCGTTCCACAAATCGGTTTTTCTCTGCGCTTTGAAAAAAATTTCTGCTTATCTTGTCCTATCTATTCTCCATATTCTTCTACAGATCCTTCCATGTTTTCGATGCATATGCCACTCCTGTATAGAGAAAAAACACAATTAATGCAGATATATGCAGATGTATTAAGATATATTCAATCAATGCCGAGGTTAATAGAAAGTCGGACTTAGGAGTTACAATTAATGCAGTCGTACTGCTGTTAACATTTAATAAAGTTGTATAAATTCTGCAATGAATATTGCGATGCGCAGCCTCCTATGGATAAAACTTACACAGCATCCGCATGAAATAAGCAATCGATTGATCAGAAGAATTACAGAATAATATCTACAGAGAACACTCTTCGCGAGAGTATTAAATTTTCTGATATGTAGATCAGCCGGTGCCTTGTTTCAAACAGACAATTTTTTCAAGAATTCATGTGAAATACGTTAATGATGATCTTGAATGGGCATACCGTCTTTTATTCATTTATAATGCTTGTTGAAAGGTACCAGATGGCTAGTGTTAATACGATGTACATGACTATCTAGAACCGCAGGGAGGAATTCCTGATAATCACGCGTGATAATGGACAGTATTTAAACCCGTTGTTTTGATGGGGGGTGGGCACATTACGCCTCCATGTGAGCTATATGCGGTTGGTCTCCACGTGACATATTTAGTGGAAGACTCATAGAAAGCGGTGAGTGTGCAAAGACTCTGTGTTCAATGTGATTGAAATTTTGCTTCAGTATTTTCTCTGTTTGGTTATGGAGGTATTTAGCCGTGTAGATTGTAGTCAATCTGACCTTTGCAGGCTCTAAGGAGGGCGAAATCCGCCAAAACGTCAGCTTATGCGTAAATGAAGAAATAATAACATCTCTTGTTTGATAAACAAGAATATAATAAATATCTAGAGTTATCCTCCTTTAAAGAAAAATAGGACTGTGAGCTCTCAAATGTAGATAGGTTTTTGCGTGCTCCTTTAAAGCGAAGTTTATGATCTCTTAAATTTAAAGAGTTCTTCGTGTGCCTCCTTATAGTGGATGTTGGAAGCATTTTCAATGCAACAAATTTAATACCTTTTAGCCCAGCAGTGGATCCTCCGTTCAGACATAGCTCCACGTGTGGTCCATGATCAGACATGAGAATGACGAGCGTGTTCCCTGCGATGCCTGCTTTCAGAAGACTATTCAGCACCTCACCGACAGCCCACGACATTTCGTTAATCGAATCACCATAAATACCTTCAAAAAGCACTCAGAATAAATCAAATTCAGTTAAAGGTCATTTAATTGTGAATCATGACAGCCTTTGCACTTTTGCTCCTAGAAACCCTTAGTGGCAAAAAAATTGCGTCTCTATCAAGAACAGTTTCTAGGAACACTAACGTGAAAAAAGCTTATATTCTTTAGTGAAAACATCTCTAATGGCACTAATAACGATAGGAGGAAAGAAGTTGTATCTAATTAAATTTTTTGAGAATATCCCAAGAACTGCAGCAGATCTTGAGAAACAAGAAATGTGGATTCATTAAATATATAAAATTCATGAGTGCTTGCGAAGTGTTAAAAATTACAACCACATGAACTGCAGCACTTCAAGTTGGTATATAAACGCACCTCTAATAGAAGAGCCCAGAAAGTCCGGACTTGCGAATTGGGTGCTGTGAACTTGCGGAAACGAGAAGTAGAAGAAGAACGGTCGCTCTTTCTGATCCTTAAATCATTAGCGGTTTTCAGACAGAAACATTTCGTGCTTCGAATGAGCCTTCTATGCAACATCAGGCTTCCACATCTTATTCTAAAGAACAACTTCACAACCCACAGTTCTCATTCTCGTGTCTAAAAATCTCTTCCAGTCATGAACGAGATTTTCCGTCATATACTCAAATCGTATCGGCTGCTGTACGATTTCATCTCCATCATAGAGGAAACACATCGACCTATCGGGTCCAATGGCATAGTAGGTCTGTAAAAGAAGGTCTTAAAACTATTTGATCTTGTCAGAATTTAATCATTCAGCAAAACTTAATAAGTGCATTCAAATTTTACACTTTTAGCTCAAAGAAATCCTCTATACACGTTGAACTGTGATTTGCCCACATTCAAGTAATTGTGACCAAAACCTTTCAAACCCATGTTGTATTGAGCTGCTGAAGTATGAGACAATGAGAATTTCTGTATAAGTACAAAATTATGGACTGAACAGGTCTTCTTAAAAATTTTTGCTTTACAGCTCATTTTTTAATAAAAATCGCCTTTGAGTGCCTTTCGAATCCTTTCCAGCTTCTTCATCCGCCCAGAACGTTCTTGTCGAAATGAGCTAGATCACTTACGCATTCATATATTAGCCAAATAACTGTGTACCAACTCACTTCTTTAAAAATAGATTGTAGTAATAAAATTATATCAATAGCGTATACCATTCATTCATGAGCGAAACCCTAGTGTTCAACTTCATGCCTGGGCAGCTAAGCCTCTCACCCCTCTCGGTCGGCAAAGTGGTACCAGTCTTCTCGGGTAAAAGTTTAGTCGGATTCACATAATGTGGCAATGACCTATATCACAGCTATCCCAACAACAAAAAGCTGTTCAACAAAGAATATGTTGGACAGGCTCGAATGTCAAACGACCAGAAAAAAGCTAGTGCAGGTATTTAATTATATTTACTTGCTCACTAAAATTCAATAGTCTTTATTTTGCTCGAGATTCACATGGAATACGATTCGATCTCTGAATTGGCACTAATGTTTGTTGTCTAGACCATTTCCACAAAAGCTTTGGCAAATAAAATTAAAAATCAGTGTCTTCCTACCGCAAAATATATGTTCTTTGAGCGTAGTAGGCAGCAAAGAAAAAGTTAGGATTATGATTGTTCAACTTCAGCCTCAGCTTAACTGGTTTCCATGCCGTTTTGAGCTCGTCAGGTCAATCCAGTTGACGGGCGATTACTGATGGCAGTGGTTGGTAGTAAAATAGTCGAGAGAAAGGCGAACGAGGGACCCGGTTGGTGCGGTGGTGAACGCGTCAGGCCCCGGAAAAGCTAACAGCATGCTAGATCCCCACCGCAGACACCTGCGGTCCGGAGTTTTGAAGATATCTCGCCATCATAATGGTTGCATTTCACATAATACCCTGCCATGAAAAAGGAATAAGCAGCAAATAAAAAGTTAAGTTTATGCATAATTTTAGACGTATCAGCTAGTGCTACAACTCAATCTTGATTCGTTGTTTACGTGGACTTTCATTCAAGTGGCGAGTTTCGCCTTGTCGTCAAAGTGAACATGCCTACGCATATCGAAGTGTTTTTTTCCCACAGAACAAAGATGTTCCATTGTGTTTTAATCCGAAAATATGAAAGAAAAGATGTTGTCGCACAGCCCAACATTACATTCAGAAGAAGGAAACCGCAGTCAGCAATTGTTCATGCGAAAATTTGTTCTCTACTTTCAGCTAGCGAGTGATTACGAAGAATACGGTCAAGATGCCTCACAATAGCGGTCAAAAGGCGTTTATTTACCGCCTATTCTTTATTTATGACACGATATGAAGCACAACCACAAAGGTGCAGCGATATCCTAACGCACAGGATGCAGAGAGCAAAACTCACTATCCCACGTAGGCCTCAAACCCACGATTACCTGTGGGGAGCACAGATTGGCATTAAACCTAGTAAGTAAGCTGCAGTCGAAATCGGATGCTTACTGGTAGCACTGATACAGTAAAAACAAGGCTGAGAGAAAGACATTTCAAGGGCCTCGGTTGGAGAGGTAGATAGTTCGTGAGCCTCCGATAATGGTAGTCGCGTGTGCTGAGTTTACATGGGCTCCCAACTTTTGCTCTTATCTCAGCTTCCCTGTGGTCAACGAAGGTGCTTGAAATATTCATGAAAGCACTTTACGTTGCCGAAAATCCGTAGGTTGCGTCGTCATTGGACTACTCATTGCTAAGTCTTCGAAGGTATTATGCAATGAGTAGCCAGTGATTTTACTCATTATGCTCTTCTAGAATGAATCGACCTTTAACCAGTGTTCATTCTTTTAGTGGAAGACGCAAACTCTTCTTCATTATGTTGTTGCTCTGTTCCACTATTGTTGGTGACATGAAATCGTTTCTTTGGTTTGTTCAACTTACAAGAGTTGTTATACAACTTCATTCGACTGACGTTTCGATGTATTCCTTTTCCTCAGAGCCGATGAACCAAGTCGATGTTCATAGCGATTCGTCTTTTCGATGCGGTATCTTCGTCATCGCATCGAGTCGAGTGTTCTTCAATGGAGAACTGCTCAGTGAGGGAAAATTAGCCCGGCAGCGGTCTTTTATACAACGCAGTCGTTGACTGATTGTCCACTGATAATGCATTCTTTTCATGTCGGCAATCAATCCTGCAGCAGTCGGTATTAGAATAGTTAGCACATCACGTATTAATACAATAAAGAAAAAGATGTTGAAACGTCAATTGAATAAAAGTTGTACAAAAACCCTATGTAAGCCGAACAATCCAGAAAAATTTATTGGTTATTCACGTCGAAGTTAAGTGGAAAGTCTGCTTATTACACTAGAATAAATTTAGAAAGGACAAGTTATGATGAAGTGTCAAACGAGACGGCGGCAACGGCGAAATTTACACAGTCCTGCAGAATTAATAAACGAGGACCGAATGTGACACTGTCTTTCACTATACTTCACTGTACATGTGTTAACTATCTGTCATTATTACTGTAATTTTTGGGAGCAGGTGGGAGAGTGGCAGTGATGCCATCTAATACTCTCATGATCCCAATTAGTCATCTCCACAGATACAAACCAAACCGCTCTCGACCAGCATTAAAGCACATTCATGAGGAAGAACAAAAAACCTAAGGTAGCATCTGAACCGACACGAAAAGTTCGGACACCTTTGCTGATGATCATTGCAAGAAAATTAATTAAGTTAAAGAAGTGCTGGGATCTGCACAATGTTTGATGCTTATTCATGTAAGAAAGGAAAACTTTTTCTTAAACAATGTGGTCTTGAAGAGAGCAGAATAAAAATGGTTTAAGATGCGAAACGAACCAATACTTTTAGAGGAACAAATTTAGCCGGCACAAACTACTAGGGTAAACTCAAAGGGTCATAATCATTATCAATGAAATTGGAGCGTACGGAGATTGAATTTTTTTCTTCAGAGGGTAACTATTCACACCTGTGTAGTATCGCATTGCCATGCATTGGTGAACGGCAGGTTAAGGCCGACGAAGTCGAAACCTCTTTTCGATGGCAGGTGAGCACCATCGGAATGATTGTGCTCATTAATTCCTAGGTGCCATTTGCCAATCATTCCGGTCATGTATCCTTAAGGAGAGTTATTATGTCGAATAAATTTCTTTGTACGAAATATTTTAAACACTGCACTTCACTCAAAAAGAACTATGTATCATTTGTTAAATAGGAAATTTTTAGAACACTCCACACAGTATTGATCTAAGATTATATTTATAGAGGGCGAGCAGCGGAGTAGTTAGAGATGCATTTCCCTACATACGGAGTCAATGTTTCGATTCTACATCCTGTGCAAAAATCCCGCTTTCCCCGCGGGTTTTCACCATTGGTACCATCTCATAAAGGCAAGCCGATTGCCGATTACAGAAGCGAGAAAACCGTCACACTGATTCGTTGGTTTTATTGTCACAAGAACAAACACTAACGAAAGAAAAAGCTGCAAAAGGAATTGTAAACTTTAAAAAATGTGGAAGTGCCAGTATTGAACAATTTAAAGCCACCGTCGGAAACTGTGCCGATTTTAAGCAATGAATTAATCTAGTGCAAGACACAGGTGAGCTACTCGAAATGCTCAAAACGGATTTGCTATCACTCGACGGTTCTCATTAGAGTCCGAAAGAACATCAAAAACTGGAAGCCACTGCTCATGAATGTTCTAAAACAAAGTTTGTTTCTTTAGTAACTTCTAGCCATCGTCTTTTGAACTCAATTAGTGGTAATGTGAAAACTTATTAAAACGAGAAATACCTCTGTCGACACTACCTGCTTGCTTGAGCATCTCGGCCATCGTCGTTTCATGTTTTGGTAGACCTCCAATGTCGTAGGGCATGAACACTCTTCGACCTCCAGTCACACCCAACCGAATCGGCAGCCGACCTGACACGGAATAATAGAAGTTCACTGACAACGATGGCATCATACAAAGTCCTGCTATCTCAGATATAACTCGAAAGTTTTCCCTGTTTTAGAGTTCAGCGATAACTGCAAAGAGAGAATGCACATATTACTTCGAAGATCTCAGCAGACTTTCCTTGCCACTGTTGACGGTTATGGGCGAAATTTAGGTCTGCTATTTTCTCTTGCAGGAATCGGTGAATTGGTCACAAGTGTCGCAGCGAAATCACGTTATCTGTTTGCTTTCCAACAGGTTGTTCTAGAAATTCCGTGACCGCTTGACGTTTGTCGACTTTCACCAACTGTATTCGTCGTATCCAATTGCATTTGCACATTTGCACATTTGTATTTGCTATAGAACAATTATACTCATTAGTTACTCTGAAAATTATCTAAGACTTATGAAAAAACCAAGACTGGTTCTCACTTTCTCAAACATTCTAAAACGATAGAAGCTACAATTTTCACATGTTGGAACATTCTTTAATTTCTAACTGTGACAGAATTTAAGCTCCCTCGATTTTTAACTATTTCATAATGACGAAAGCCTACTCCCTTGTAACACTTGTGATTCACAACAATGGCTCATTTTCCTGCAAAGTCAAACGTAGAGTACGTGTTCAGCAGACGGATTATTGGACTATGAGCGGAGCACCAAATCCAGGACATTCTGAAGGTTCCCTGGGCGATCAAAAGCCTAGTCGAAAGTTTTTCTCATTAACGCGCATTATTTTTCCATATGAGCTCAAGCTCTCATGAACAAGTCATTTCTGGTGATGTTATGAAAATGTTCGGCTGAGTAGAATGTGCGTGAATTCGACTTTTTCTGAAGAAAGAAAACTCCTCTGGAACTTAGGTCATTATTCCAGTGAACAAATCTTATTGTTAACAAGCTCGCGTCATCTCATCAAGAAAACAGTGAATTGTTTCACAAATCGACCTTCCTTTAACCTCGCTATGAATGATAATTGTATGACACTAATAAGGAACATAAAGTACGTCCAGGCTCTGAGGAAGGCGAAGTCGCCGAAACGTCAGTCATCGATCAAGAACATCAAAAACAACGACAACGACAACGAAGATTGTACCAACCTCGCGTCAGCTTAAGAAAATCAGTTTGTAAGATCACATAAATAAATAATAATAATATATGCTGAAGTACGAACGAGACATGAATACGCTCCACTAGGTTTTTAGATGTAAAACCAAAAAAATCCATAATAGAATACGTAGTGAAATTATTCTGTAGTGTACGAATACCAACTCACCGGTCATGAAAGCAGCTCTGCTCGGACTGCACATGCTGTCCGCCGAGTACGCTTGTGTGAACCTCGTGCCTTCGTGGGCCATCCGATCCACTTCTGTGAATTCTTGCGTAGGGTGACCATAAGATGCGATGTCACCGAAACCTAAATACGCCATACGAGCAAGTTTAGTAGGCTTTTGTCGAACACAATGATGGTCAGATATTTGTAAGACTCAGACGCCAAGCCAGACTCGAACCTTCGACTACCCTTTCCCTGTAGAGCACGTTACAATGTACCACTGAGGTCTTTAATTTGCCTTTTTCTCATCACTTTTTTTTACCGTAAAGATCCCACCAACATTCACCCGTCAGTGGGGATGGCATGGAAACCACAATCCGGCACTGAACTCAGTTATGCTGAAGCTGGAGTCGAAATCGAACCTGGCCTGGAGTCTGAGCCTTACTTATGTCTCAGCATCATTATAGTTGTATTTCGCATAACACCCCACCGTGAAAAAATAATAGACAGTAAATAAAAAGCTATGCATTGTGATTTCGATCACAGCCTCAGTTTAACTCGGTCCACTGCTTATTTGTGCTTCTCAGATCATTCCATTGACGGTAGATGCCACCACTAGGTTAAGAAACTGGCTGAGAGAAAAAGAACCAAAGGCTTAAGTGGAGCAGCGAGTAACACGCAAGGCAACGCAGAGGATAATCGAGGGTTCGAATTTGGCCTGGAGTCCGAATTTTGCATATCGCTCAGCATCACTTTGCCTGCATTTAACATAATACCCTTCAGCCCTTCGGCCCAACCACTAAACATTGATAGAAAGAAACAATAAAAACGCATTCGTT
This sequence comes from Angiostrongylus costaricensis, assembly GCA_900624975.1. NCBI lineage: Eukaryota > Metazoa > Nematoda > Chromadorea > Rhabditida > Metastrongylidae > Angiostrongylus > Angiostrongylus costaricensis. Next base: position 64,710 of record UYYA01003842.1, read on the forward strand.
AAATAGAAGATGTTTGCTATACTGTGATTTCTTTCCCTCTCATTTCTACGGGACGTTTTGGTGCATATTTCATTCCTCTAATAATTTAAAATACAATCCAATAATTAATATTACTAACTACTGAGACCAGAATTTCTCCACAGCATTCGATCCCTTAGTCGGCGCAGTCGCCGACGTTGCAGGAATCGGCCTGGTCCCCAAAAAATCCAAATTGCAAGGCGCTAAATGGCTCCGCGATTCGCATGGGTTGCCAAACGCTTGTGGCAAAGCTCTGGAAGCGTCTGTCACAGCTACTTCGAGATTCCGGAGGAAACAACGGTTGACAACAAGAACTCGACACATCAGTAAAAAATGAAAACGAGAGATCATCACGGCGAGCTCACTTGCGAACATTGGTATCTCTATAGTCTAGAGCTGCAGGGCGGAGGAACTAATTAAAGCTACTATTGTCTAGACAACGGTCCGATAAAAAGAACATCCAAAATTTTGCATTTCTTTGTTTTGACAGCTTTATTGTGTGTGTCCTACTCTGCCATAATTATGCTGATGGATAAGGTTTCTACTGTGTTAAAATGGAAATAAAGGCATAAGGCGGTTGCTAATGGATGCACTATGCCTTTGATTTTATTAAACATCGCATTTGAGTGTGCTTTTGGCTTTTGGATTAAGATAAGGACCAATTTGTTGCTAGGAGATGGTGTGTTAAAGTGTGGCTAGAAGTGCGGCACAATGCTTGAAGCTTGGTCGGTGTTTCGAACACGTGCTGCGGGCAAACTTGGTTTCTTATCCTTCCTAGGGCGGCAAATTGCCACCAGACTAGTCGCTGAGGATATTACACGGACTTGGTAAATAGGTAGACTCAGACAAGTCACTACCCAAATAAGCCTGATATCCATTCAATTACCTCTAGCATGCTGTGAACGGAGTCGAATGTTGGTGTATACCTCAGAGATTTACCAGCGCTGTTCACTCTATTCTTTGTCTTTCTATGAAGGCTAATTATGGTCTTAGGGTGTGTGTCTGTCGCTTGTCATGAATAAGCACAAATTTTATAAAAACAATAACATTCGCACAATTACGTAGAGAGAAGCTTGTGCCTCAAAACTGCAAATCAAAGAAAGTTTATCAGAAAGGTTTAAATTCTAAAAAGTGGAGAAAAACAGACACTAGTGCACATGGGAGTTCGCTACAACAAATGTGGGAAAGCCGCAAGCAATTTTCGTCGATTTCAAATTATTCTCTTTTTCTCCCGTGCTTTAAAAGAATGGTACTGAACTGATCCCAAATGATTTTGAAGGAACTGAGCCGTATTACAAGCAAGAAGTACTGATGAACGCTTAGAAATTTTAGCATGGCATGAAATATTAACAATAGCAATGGTAACGGCAATAAACTACAATTATAATTATAATTAAAGCCCCAATACAACCATTTATAATGTGGGGAGTTGAGCCGACAATTATTTCGCTATCCAATTTATTGGACACTGTGCTTGTCACCTTTCTTCCGTTCATTTGAAATCGTTTGTCTTAGGAAATAAATCCTCCCGACGGTTTACCGCCCCATCGAGGCTGCAAAGTGTTCCTAGGTGTCGGAGTGCGATCTGCAGTAGGCGATTCATTACTCGGCAGGGTCTCCCAAGCTGAGAAGGAGTTCGGCGTTTCCAACGTAAGCCCGGCTAAGAGTAAACTAATGCCAGGATCCGCCACCGTCTTGGTATTAAAGTAGTCGCATGGTGACAAATCACCATGTGATGAACAAGGGTTGCGACTTCCCGTAGTGGTGACGACCCGGGGCAGACTTTGACCAGGCTAACCTCGGGACTTCAGGGAACTACAATGGCTGAACTCCGAAGAATGGAGAATATGCTGGGGCCTGCACAACCGGCATGGACAGGCCGTCCAAGTACCCAAGTATCGAAGTAAAAATAAATAAAAATTTAAGAAAAAAATGTTTGCTATTCTCTGTGAAGTTATTTGTTTTCTTGTTGTCTTTCTCAGTGGATTGCTCTTGAATCCTAAGTTATTTTACACCCATTTCTAGCACTTGGAGACTGATGCCAAAATCCTTGTGGCCGACTCGTTTATTTTGTGTCTAATTTTTGTGTACACTCTTTATGAGTGGATTTCCACTCAAGTTTGTCACTGCACGCATCCAAGTAAGTGGCTGCGTTCCTTTTGTTCGGTAGACTTCGGTTTAACTGCATATTTTGCTCGTGCTTTAGTTTCGGTTTTCTACGCTTTTCCGGCACTCATCTCCCATGTTTTTGGCACATTTGAAACTCTTGTTTGCAAGAGAAAAAATCGTTCGCCGTATAACAACGTCCCTGTTAGTATTTGGTAATCGGTATCGCAACATATGTAAACTATACATTGGTACTTTTTATATAGACTTTTTGCAAATTACTACCTAAAATCTGAGTTTGATAGGTTATCGATTGGCAGCAAAAAGTGAGACAAAACTCGTCATAGAAAATCGGTCTTTTGAGTTATTAAAAGTCGCTATATGCGTCCAGATAAAAGGCCGTAATGAATATGAGTGGATGACCACTCAAAGCGCTCATTACATCAACCCACGTGTGAATGTAAATCCACTCATGCTGGTCTTTGAGTTTTAAATGCTTTAATTCTCTTCTATGTTTGAATCAGCTTTAATATCAAACGTGGCTTCTATGAAGCTTGAAAAAGTAAAACGCGATAGAAACAGACCCATATCGTCGACCATAAGAATGACGATGTTCGGATGTGATGGCGATGGCGGACGCAAGCAGGCCTGCACCGAATTCCACAGTAACCACACTAGCGACAAGCTAACCATTCTGGAAGTGGTGGTTTCCATGTATGACGGAAAAGTAAAAGAGGAAACTGAAATGGCGTCGCAACTGAGTTTATTTCAACAAAAAAATTCGAATAAAACTACGGTAAACAATTTGATTCCAACATGAATATGATGCTAAGATTCTACGGTTATCTATAAACGTTATGAGCGTATTATCGATAAATTGAATTCTTAAAAGGTTTCAAACAAATAGCAAAGTTTTCGATGTAATGCATTGATGATGAGCGACTACAACTACATGCACTCAACATGGGAAGCAATAGTGCAGGTTATACCAATCTACACACATTGCAACATTATTAATATAAATTGACATTTTGATTGGTTAAGATTTATTGGCTAAGGTTTTGAAGTAGAAATTACAATCTCCCATCCCAATGGTTTAGCCCCTCATCGTGGATGCTAGGTGTTCCTAGGTGTCTGGCTGCTATGGGGGGAATCAACGCTCTAGTAGGGTATCCCAAAGTGAGAAGAAATCCAGCATTTTCTTCAGGAAGCCCAGCTAAGAAGCCAAACCAATGCCAGGATCCTTCACTGGCTAGTGTCAAACTAGCCGCATGGTGGCAAATTTCCATGTGATGCACAAGGGCGGCGACTACCTCTGGTTGTGACGACTTGGGGAAGGCATTCGCCAGACTGACCCCGGGACTCCAGGAAACCACAATGCCTAAATCAGCAAAACTTCGAAACAATGGAGATTATGCTGGGGCCCACACAACCAGTCCCGTCCAAATGTACATGTTACAATCTTCAGACATAGATGGAAAATTTCAGTTCGCAAAACTCTGAAGCATTCTGGATAATTTCTAAGAATCCAAAAATAGACTGTAGAGAGGAATACGCATTTATTACGCTTGATCTCACACAATGTTTCCGATTAGTATTTTAATATGACAGAGACTTATTACCCATCCATGTGAACTCTGTGAGGTTGGTCTCCACTTGAAATGTTCAGTGGAAGACTCGTAGAAAACGGTGAGTGTTCGAAGAAGCTGTCTTTTTAGTGCGATTCAATTTTGGTCCTGTGATCTTTCTGTTTTGTTTATGGGGGTGTTCGGCAGACCAGATTGCTGTCAACTTGACCTTTCCTCTTTCTGAAGAAAGCGAAATCCACTGCCACGTCAGCTTTTTTGCATAAGGAGGATAAGAGTAACAACCTCTTGTGTGCTTATTATAAGATGAGCGAATTATTACTGCAGGTCTGTGAAGATCGTTTTCGCCAGATAAAAACCATAGATATCGTAATAGATTATTATAGTTGATTATTGATAAGTATATTATATAAATTATTATACTATATCATATTAAAATTATGTTAATAATTCGTTGTTTTCTCCCTCAGCAAACGCGAGGTTGTTAAACTAAACAGCATGCGTTTACTTTCATACAATAACACACATACAACAATCATAGCTGAAGAATCGACAGAATCGCCTTCAGAGCCTGGAAGAGTACACTAATGTGGTAATAATTATGTGTAAATGCATATATATACATGTATACATGTATGTATACAGACATATATGTATATATACATATATGCATGTATACATATATATAAATGTGCATATATACATATATATGCATATATAAATATACGACAACGAGCTGATTTGGTTTTCAACAGCTGCTGCATTGAAATCCAGATTCAGTGTAGTAAATACTGCAAGGCTTTCACTTTTTTCTTTTCAGCTGGTTACTGGTAAAAGAACTTGGTGTGGATTCGATAGTTTTTTCTGCGTCATGGCCAAAACTTGTTTGTAAAATTAACTAAAAATATTTTTTCAAACCGACCCTCATTTGACTTTGGTAGCAAAATAAAGTATAAAGAAATAAAGAAAAATTTTACCCGAAAATATTAATAAAAAATCAAAAATAAAGGTAATAAAAGAAGAAAAAGTGAAAAATGACAAAAATTGCTTACAAATAAATAATACATAATAAAAAAATATTCGTTTTTAACAATTTCGTACTCTTCGATGACAACAATCCGAGTCTTACGACTAGATGTCCAACTGTACGTATTGGTCGCCTGTATATAACTACTAATCGGCTGCTATGACTAAATTGCATATGAAAATCAGTGAAATCAAGCCACAGTAAAAAACTATAGGAGAGCATAGATTGGAATGCACTTCTGCGTCGCCGTACTCGCGGCTATTAGTTTTGTAGAAAAGTCTTTTTCGGTCGTATAACCGTTTGTAAATGGCTTGTGATAACCAATTGCCTTGTTTTTTCTTAAAAATTTGGTGTAGATATGCAACATAATCAACACAGTAACACATGGTATTCGGACACTCGGATACTCGGATGGCCAGCCCTCACTGGTTGCGCGGGCCCCAACACAATCTCCATTTTTTGGAGATTTGCTGGCTTAGCCATTGTGGCTCTTTGGCATCTCGAGATCAGCCTGGCCAAAGTCTGCTTTAGGCCGTCACCACCACTGGCAGTCGCAGCCCTTGAGGGTTAGAGCGAGATTTACTACCATGCGACTTTGATACCAGTGCGGTGGTGGATCCTGGTCTTGAATTGGTTTACTCTTAGCTAGAATTTTTGATAAAAAACGCCAGACACTTTTTCAAAACCTGAAACCCTGCCAAGAGGATGAATCCTCGGTTGTACATCGCAGCTCAACGCCTAGGAACTCCCCAGAGCTGCCATGACGCGGTAAACCGTTGGGTGGGACAAATGGCAAGTCAATACGAAATCGCTTTCGGCTGTTTTCTCCTAGATTTAGCAACAGAGAAACCATCAAGCAGTTAAAGTTTTTCGAATAAACTTGATAGATTACTTGTCATCTCGTCGGCAAGTGGAGGAGCTGGAGTCCGCTCATTCACTGGGCCAACACCGTCAGCATCGTTGATTTGGGAACGAAAGTTCAAAAGGAGAGAGCATTTGTCACGCTCCTTTCCAAGCGTGAGCTTAGGTAACTTTTCCTTTATTAAGTAAGTTAAGAAAAGGTACGAAGAATAAGAAAGATCCACTAATGAGATAACGACGAAAAGGTTTTAATGATGTTCATAGCATTTCATAATGGCGTGATTAACTGTGGAATTTGTGAGAACTAAAGAGTTCAGAAATCGAAACTCTAACCAGTAATTAATTTCTCAAGCTCACCTATTAGTAACACTCACCGCGAAAAATTGCTACTCTTACCGAACAGTGGTAAGAAGACGGGCATATAAATAGACATAAAACACTAGTTTCTGACACACGCTGAAGGACTTTATTGAAAGGTAGTTCAAAATTTTGCTTGTGATTAGCTGTCTTGACGACAGCTATCTACAATTTCTTTTCTTGTCAAAACAATTTTAACTTTTTGGAATCTGGTTGGATGAAAACAAAACCGATTTTTCAGGGTTCCCAAAAAATCAGATCTTTCAACTCTGTTTTTGGGTTAGCTAGATCAGCTGGAGTTTTCAAGGCAAGATGGAAAGTAAGTGATGGACATCACAGATTTCTTCCACGCCAAAAATCCTGGTATAAATACGAGCTGCCTGAGTGATTCGATTCGTTATTTTCAGTAGCTAAGCTTTCCTTATTCGTGATCTCAGTGCTGAAGCCTGCAGATTTAGTGTATGCACATTTATTGGCAATAATAGCAAACATCACAGTTTAAGCTAAAAGCTACATATGGAAGATAAAGTGACAAATAAAGCAATTGCAAAATCGAAGCGTAACGAAGTTACTGAGAAAAAGCAAGATCGCTTCTATAGATGACACAATCAGGTAACTTGAAGGACTATGGAGGCGGAGCTAATAGTGTATAAGTTAATAAAGCTATGAAGTTCCTGCTTCTACTACTGAACACCCACTCAATGACGAATCCTTTAAAGAACGCAGATTTAGGTCCATATGTTTCAGGAAAGGAAAAACATTCTAGCGTAGTATCACATTTCAGGAATGGTCGCTCTTGACTGTATTCGGGACAGCTTTGAAAAGATTGATAAGCAAATTAACACGATTACTCCAAATTTCAGTACTAATTTAAGTATTGTCCAAGCTAAAAGAGAGTCTGTCTTGAGTAGCTTTCCATAATTGTGCCACCACAGTTTCTAAATTGCGAAATTACACCAACTGAATTACAAGGTCCGCAATACGATTGATGAAAAGTAGCGATGGAGCGCTGGAATCTTCCAGTGCTTTTCATTTTATTCATACAATGTGGTATACCCGTTTCACCAGTGTATTCATCATCACACAAGCCTTTAATTCCAATCGGCCAGTTTTGTATTGCATATAGAGAATCGGGGAGGCTGTTTCGAACTGAAGCTGAAAACATAGAGTACTCGTTCAAGTTCACAGTTGTCACACAACGCCGCTTCTTACGTTTACTCTTGATCTCTTGCCATCGAATACTACTTTCTTTCCCAATGAACGTAATTATTATTAAAAGCCTCCAATGATTTATGGGCTCCATGTGGCTAAAGGATGTTCTGCGGTGTAAAACCGTGGCGCTTATTTCTCAACGAAGGTCATGCAAGATGAAAAAGAGTTTGAAATTTTTATTTGATAGCCTAGGGACCATATTAGGGCAGTTTTGACGAGCCACCCGATGTTGTCATATTTTCAAAAGTTTCCGAAGATAATATAAAAGTACATAGTATAAAAGTGCCCTGTTATTCGTGTTTCTCCAACGAGCAAATGCCAACAAGCAGCTCAGATGCACAATGGGTGCGCAAGGATTTTACACGTATTCGAATGAGTTACTCGGTGATTAGTCGGTTTGAAAGTGGTGTAGGTGATTAATATTAATGAGTAACTGTAGTTTTTCTCACGAACAACATAATGTTAATTTTCAGAAGATTAATGCAATGCTACAAGTAATTATTTTTGGGTATTTAGAAATATATCGATTAGTGGTTTAAACATGGAAGGTTCTGGAGGTTTTTGCTAATACCTGGGTAGCAATTTGCGCAGTGGAGGAGATCATCTTCATTAAGTGGACGCCCCAACCTCGCAGGCAATTGTGCGACATTAACTCCAGCGACCTTCTCATCCCTCAATGGTCTGGAACCGGTTACCAAACCTGTCTGACATCAGCTTGCTACCGCCAATCTATCTAGGAGCACTCTAACATGGATATCTCAAAAAGAAGAATCGACTCGACCAGCATTCAGTGATATTTGTGGTAAAAACGAAAAGCCTCAAACAGCAGGTGAACCCATATTCAAAAAAATTTCGAAGACCAACGTGGGTGGTAGGATCGAGGAAGCCAATCGAGTCCAAGAAAAGCAAGGGTTAGCGCAGTGTGATAGATGTAGTGTCGGGTCATGCTGGTAATAAAAAATACTGTCTAGCAACAATGCTCTGTTGCATATGGATGTCACTTGGTCAGATGTTATTAACACGGATTCAAAAAATTTTGCAGCAAATTTTTAAACCAGAACTTACTTTAGAACAACATTGGCGCTCATTAATCTCATAGTTTTTTTTTATGAAAAGTCGTATTCAGTTCTACACTAAAAGAAAAGTAGACGTGCAATGATGGAAAATTTCGGAGGGTTACGAGAAGGACATGACAAGAGGAAATTAGCAAATTAAGCAACCGCTAGATGATGGAGCAATGCACCTCTTGTAGGCCAACGATAACGATCTTGCTAGGTGGCCAATTAATGTCAGTGACGAGAAGGTCATCCACAAACGGCTCAATGCCGATGAGCTTCTAAGAGCATTTAATTCGAAACTAATTCAATTCTACTTGTTACAATGTCTTCGCAAACAACACATTGTAAGCTTTTCCTGTTTTGTTTTCGTTTTTTTTTTCAATTTAGATGTTGTCTGTGAGGGGTTGTCTACAAGAAGAAGACGAGCCAGTGCAACATTCAACACGCGCCGTCATGTAAAATAGAATTAACATATTTTTAGAACTACGTAAGTAGTTGAGTGGAGCTTATTAGCCGATCTCTAATCTGTGAAAATTAATCCACGGCAGGAAAAAACTACCAAAAGTACATGAAATTCAATCTAAATGAGTTCATCAAAAATAATAAAGAGCAATTCAAGGAGGCGCATTGATCAGACAGAGTCGGATGGCTTAACAGTACAGTGTAATACTCTTTTTTCACCTATTTAAGAAACAACGACAAGTACCGAACGCATACAGCCTCTACAATAAAATATCAACATACGCCAAGAATCGTATAAAAGTTTTGACACTTACAGAGAGCTGTCAAACACCTGTGGAGCGCTTAGCTTTCGCAAGGCAAGGATCGAACTCCGTTACAAGGACCCGTTACACTGCGGGATCTAATTTCCTCATTACCCGAAAGGAATTGTGCTAGAGCAGGTCGTTTATGCAGATTTAGCTTATTATACCGTTTTCGATCCGTCGGTCGATCGACTTATCATAGCACTTGTTACCGTTACAAGAATCGATATCGTGCAGCTACAATGTAAATAACGAGACAGCACACCTCTCTGTCTATGAAAGGGTTGTGGCTGCCTGTAGCGGAGGGAGCTAACCCTATCTATTTGAAAATGAATCGACTCGATTTTGTAGAAAAAAAAGTCAAAATAACTGCAAATAAAGCCCACACGAAAATTCGAACAGCTTCCTGATCAACGGTTGACAGACATTGGAACTGCTGGAGGAAGACCTGGGATTCGTGCGACCTCTGCTAGGCTAAATCACCTAAGCAATTAAGCCATCATCATGAAATTTTCCACTTTTAACGTGTCAGTCTAGATCACATTAATTAGCACTAAAGATTTGCAGCTCGATGTTGCCATTAGCTCAAATACCTGAATTTTGAACGCAGTAGTAAACTAACATCGTATGACATATTCTCCTACTCAATCGAGATGATCTCACATTTCATCTTTAAGTGGCTCGTCGGAAGCAACTGATTTGCGGACGATTCTTACACGAACATAAATTGTTTGGGAAGAAAGCGTTCCACGCTAATGAATCCCTCAGAGATACACCCCATTCAGTCCACTAAGCATCGTTACATGTCATCGGATGCATGCCTGGCCTATTCAATATCTTACGGTGACCTGGTGTTATCAACTCAGTGTTTTTATCCTGTATACTGAGCAAACCCAAACTACTGCTCTATAAGCCACAACATGCTATATGTGGCATTAAAATAAAAGAAAGTGGGATAGAGTATTTAAGTTGCGATTAAAAATTTTATATGACCACTTTTTGCGATAGATGGCTCTGAATGTGTTCGACGTATTCAAGCAATAGGCTTATTTTTTCACCATTGACATGCTCTTTATGGAAATGTTGTATGGAAAAGCAATTCTGGTTTTATTTAATGATTTAGCTAAAGTAAGTTTATGCAGTTTTTCCCTCACCTTTACTCGAAACGCTAGCATTTGAAGCGCTTCTGTTTCCTTACTTACTACGAACGGAAAGAATCCTTAGAATTCTGTCATTTTGGAGTGCTGAGGTCTGATCAAGATAAAAATGACTCGTCTCAAAGATGTTTCACTGTCTAGATGAAAACAAGGATAAAAAGCTAATTCCAAACCAATTCTATACAGGAGGCAGCCGACCAGCAAAACAAAAGGACAGTAACATTCAACTCCAAATCAAAAATAATTGAATAGTAGAGTGCAGCTACGTAATTCAATGGCGTTCAACATAACGTAATGACACCAGTGTATTCCCGTTCATTTTCGACTATATGATACTCCCTGCCTTAACATCCATATCTGAAACCTATTTCGAAATATGCCGCATTAAAGAATGGTCAGTGTCAATGAACCTTCTAGAGAAAGCCTTTAGCCTCTGGTGTCAATGAGTGTCTCGTGCACAACAGATGGGCTATTTTTTCTATCTCTGTCATTTCAAGTGCTTTCTAAATACTATAATTTGCAAAAATAAAACGTACAGCTTTTGCGTTCATTCTGTTCGCCGCTATAAGTTCATTCCTCGGACCTCCCTCATAGAGAGATCTCATGCCGGTTAGTAGCGAGGCAACGTGGCTCATTCCCAGGCAGTGAATGGGGAGGGGGTTAATCGCGGACGAAAAGTGACCTTACACTTCCCTGAGACGTAGGTGGATCTGGGGAAGTACTCTCTGTTTCTACCGCGCCGATTGATAAACAATCTGTGTTTGCGAGGAGGTATTCATGCATGGGTGCGTGGCCGTGTTTTAATTTATGCGAATTGTATTCTACAAGACAATTCGGCCAAAACCCTACAATCAAGTGACTGGGAAGTATATGGAAGGCGGTTAATAGTCGCCTGCGGCAGATAAGTTTCTTCCTGTGTTTTAGAAGAGACTGGTAAGCTAATGGTGAGCATTGGAGTCACTGAAACAAGAAGACGCCACCCATTCAGCGCAGTCTATGACACCAGAAAACGACTGTTCCTTGGAACATGCGACAGTAGTGGACTAGGCGGCGACGGCGGTTTCGTCAACACGAGTTCGATCAAGAGCACCCGATTCCAGTCGAACAACCAGCAACCAGAATCGGACGTTTACGATTGAAGAGATGTGGACAATACCGGTTATGACGAAGAAGTTGAAGCGCTCTATATGTACTTGGAGAGTTCTACAAAGAAAGCCATGCATTTTTCAAGGTCATCAGTGGAGACTTAGGTGCTAAAATTGGGCCTAGAAGAACGTCTAAGAAACGTCACACTAGGATTCACAGATTAGAATGGAACGAACCGAGTGAGCGGCTACTTGAGTTTATCATGACGACTAAGACCATTCATGGTAGCTCGTAATATCAGTAGCCCAACCCTCAACGCTGGACGTAGGAGTCTCCCAATGAAGCGTACTACAACGAAATAGACCACGTCATAGTAAATAGAAGGTCTTGAAATAACCGATGTTGCTGTTGTTCCATAATTCTACGCTAGATGAGACCTTTTCCTTCTCCGCGCAACATTACATTTCTTGCGTAAAGGAGAAAAGCCGCTAAATTCAAAAAACGAATTCTCCAGGACGGCCGTAAACTGGGACTTACTCAATTCGTTAGTCGGCTGTTGGGAAGATGCCGTTATTGATAACATCGACGAAGAATACGATCGGCTCATTCAACATCTTCACGTTAGCACTATGAAACTGGAGAGCTCGAAAGAGACGTCTGTCCCGAGAAGCACTCTGGCTGATACGCCACCGTGGAGTCGTACGAACCACCTGCAACCACTCGCGTCCTCGTGTCCTAACTTGCAAAACAATACAGACAGGTTATAAAAGAAGATCTTAAAAATAGAACAGCAGCAGTTATCGACAAAGCCGAAATGACCGAGAAAAGCTTTCGCAAACCCGCCGAAGTTTCCTCCATTACAAAACCAAGATGATTGCACTCCTGCGTCTAGACGGTGCACAGATTCTGTACTTCCAAATTACTTCTCGAATCTCATCAATAGCCAGTTTCTTCTGCCCTCGTGCGAAATAAAGGTGGATGGATGTGTCGCTCCACCTTATCTCCCTTTCAAACTTCTGTATGCTTTTTCGTCGGTGAAGAATCTAACAACACCTAATGCGGACAGAGTAAGACCTGATCACCTGAAGAAACTCAAAAGACCGACTTTCTGTAAGCCTCGATAGATGCATCGATGGTTGATATATTTATTTATATAAAATTATAAACTAACCTTCTCAAGCTGATGCGAGGTTGGGATAGGTCTTCGCTGTCGTTGTCGTTGTTGTTGTCGCTGTTGGTGTTGTTCGTCGATGACTGACGTTTCGGCGATTTCGCCTTCCTCAGAGCAGTGGGACTCATTCGAACATCACTGCTCTGAGGAAGGTGAAATCGCCGAAACGGCAGCCATCGACGAATATTACCACCGCCAACAATAACAACAACAACAACAACAACGGCGACAACAACAGCGACGACAGTGACCTATACCAGCCTCGCATCAGCTGAAGAAGATCAGTTTGGAAGATCACACAAACAATTATATCATCTGAAGAAACTTCCGCTAGTCCTCATCACCAAATTCTCAGTCAGTGACACGTTATCTGTCAGAATACAAGGTTTCTTTTCTATTCAATGGAAGGCCAGCGAAACCGTGCTTTGCTACAAGAACGATGACCTCTGCGATATCGGCAACTATCGCCCAATCTGCTTACTGTCTGTCGTGTACAAACTTTTCATTCGAGTCATCCTAAACAGGACTGGCAGAACACTGGGCGAAGGACAGCCATGTAAGCAAACAGGGTTTCGAAATGGATTTAGTACGATGGACTACATCCACGCTATAACAATACTGGTTAAAGTGTCACGAAAATACAGGAGCTCTTTCTCAAAATTATGGATTTAAGGAAGGTTTTTATGTACGTTGAGTTAGAAGCAATCATGAAGGCTCTGCAGAGCAAAAAGCGATTCTGCACAGTATATAAAAATTCGTGTGCTCTACAAAAATTTCACATCCAAGATATCACCATTCTATAGCGATGTTAACGTCAACGTCAAGGCAAGGCGATACCATCTCGCCCAAATTACTAACTGCCACCTTCGAGAACATGCGAACACTGGAGTAGGGCAATATGGGATTGGAAATCTAAGGGCTGTAACTACAACATTTTCGCTTTGCTGATAACACAGTTTTTATAACACCAAGCATTAGCCAGACAGAACGAGTGCTTGTAGACTTTGATAACGAATGTGAAAAAGGTCTTCGACTAAATCTCACGAAAACGATGTTCATGAATAACAGATTGGTTTAGTATTCCCCATTTTCGCTCAACGGAATGAATATATCCGAAAGTTTCAGTTTCGTATATTTAGGTCGTAAAGTCCGCTTGCTGAAGAGTTAGTTCCAAGAGTTGAGCAGGAGGAAGCGAGCAGTTTAGGGAGGTCTCAAAAGTAACGTGGATGCAATGGATAGAGCTATGAATACCCAACTCCGTGCCCACCTGTTCGACTCAGCAGTATTTCCTACTTTAAGCTATGCGTCAAAAATCTGCTCGCTACGTAATCAGGATGAAAGATTACTCAGCGTTATTGAACACGATGCTAGGAGCACTCCGTGTCACACAAATGTGGGAAGGTACCCAAAGATCCGACCTGCGTCAGCGATCACAAGCTAAAGATGGCGTTCTATATTCTAAAATGTCGAAAATATGGTGAGCCAACACGTTATTCCTATGAATGGCAACCGATGAACCGTTAGTGATGGATTCCTCGAGATATCAAACGTACTGTAGGAGAAACACCGACCTACTCATCAGAGTTTTTCACAAAAACCTTGAAAGAAAACTACGGTGCTCAGCGAATTCCTAGAGCAAGCAGAACTTACAAGGCTACTCTTGCATGCGAAAGTGAGAAATGGATTTTTTACCCTGGAACCGGTCGAAGAGTCACTCAACGATCAAAGAGACGATAGTTGAAACAGGCGACGTGTTCCGTCGCTTTTTTTTGTCTCTTGTCGAGATAAAATAATAGAAAAGAGAGTTCGTATTACGAATAAAACTAGGATGCATTTACTATGAAGGGAGCCGTTTGAAAAATGGGAATATGGGGCGCTTATGGTGTAGTGGGTGAGAGGTGGCACACTGAGCATGGGATTGATCTCGGGTCCAGTCTAGCATCCCGGGCCCACCGAACACTCCAGCTCTCGGACTAGGTGGATTTATAATAAATCTGTCTGGGATAATGACTCGAGACATCAGCATGCAGCCACAAGCCACTGTAGAGGTCAAATACATTAGATCACCTCTAGCAATTCTTGGTGGTGTTCAGTGCAACGCGCCTCTCTCAGAAATTGGTCAACGGTGAACACTTTATCGTTAATGAGTTATGTTTGGCTTACAGTGTCGAAAAGGGAGGAGCCATGGTTAATGTGTTCAGTGGATAAAGAATTGAAGAATGCGTCGGAATTGAATACTGTGTCATTTTCACCTGTTGTTCGAAGCAGAAGGTAGCCGTTTCATTTGCCATTACCGTCCAACTAATCTGAAGTACCAATAATCTTCAGCTTTGTACCTTTCACATTCAATACAAAATATGTGGACAAAAATAAAAGAATATTGTTCGTATTTTTGTTGAGCAAACGCGAGGTGTTATTATTCTTTGTTCACGATTAAGCTGACGTTTCGGCGGATTTCGCCTTTCTCAGAGCCTGGAAAGGTCAAGTTGATAGCAGCTCACCCGGCCAGACGCCTCCATAACCAAACAAGGAAACTTCAAACCAAGATTTCAATCACTTTGAACACAGCTTTGCACACTCACCGCTTCCTATGAGGTTTCAACTAAGTATGTCACGTAGAGACCAACCGCACAGAAATAACGTGGAAGTATAATGTGCCCCTCATATCAGAAAAGCAGTTTTATATACTGCCCTATATTACGCGTGATAATGAGGCATTCTTCACTGCGGTTCATTTTCGGATTTCTGGAATTAATCCAGAGTACCAGTGTTGATTTGCAACACTATTAGGTCTAATGCTAAAGTAGCTTTGCGAAGAAAATTCGAAGACCTTTTGAGTAAATCACATAACACAGCTTCAATAGCGCACAAAAATATCGCTAAAGAACATCAAACAGATCACATTAGGATAGGTAATGTGCAAGAAAATTCAAGGCTAACCGTGTTAGGAGGCATAACTCTCCCTGACGGTGCGCGCTCGTTATTAGAATTGGGGCCGAGTTTCTCACCATCTGAACCGATTTTTAAGATAACCTTGCGTAGGGTCGCATGTGGTTTACATGAACTTCAAGATAGACTCCGCAAAAAAGCGAGAGATGAAGCGCTAAATAGGTGCGAACAACATCAAGTGGGGGCCCTACCAATAGCACCATTTCCCCCGACGTTCTTTAGACAACAAGAGCCCAATAATAAAGTTGATGTTAAATTTCAGATGTTTGCGAATGAAACTCTCAAAGTCCTCAATCACTATCGCGCGAAAAGATACAGCTCCAACCTCACTCCAGTGCAAAAACGTGGTATGCGAGAGGTACGAGACCTGATAAGGTTGAAAACCATAAGACTTTCCGTTAGTGATAAGGGTGGAGAGTTTGTCGTAATTCCTCATCAGTTAGATGTGGAGATAACGAAAAAGCATCTTGAAGATGCTTCGCTTTATCGCCCATCATCTGAGGAGTTTAAAAGTAAATACCGAAAATTGAACCACGAATGGGTCAAAATGGCAAGGTTGCTGGTTTAAAACCATCAGTTATCTCTCAACTTAAAGTTGACTTACCAGCATGCCCCGTCTTGTATTTTCTTATAAAAACTCATAAGTTAGTATCCAGCAATGATCTTGCGTCTAACGATCCATCATTATTTAAGGTTAGACTTATCATTAGCTGAGTAGATGGGCCAACGGACAGGATAACATGGTTTTTAACCATAATATTTAACCAGTTGTTGAAACACATTCCAGCCCATCTTACGAATACCCAGATGTTTCTGGATCGTCTACGTACTGCGCAGCCCAACAGCGCGTGCGTGATGGAGTCCTTCGACGTTACCGCCCTTTATGCAAACGTGTCGAATGACTCCGCAATGCAAGCCATATTCGAACTCCTCACACAACACGAAGGAGAAATAAACATGTATGGCTTCATGATAGAGCACCTGATGGCACTCTTAAAAGAATGCTTGAGCTGCTCAATCTTTAGATGGTCTGGAAAGTACTACGCTCAAA
>UYYA01003842.1:81605-107331 GCA_900624975.1 Angiostrongylus costaricensis
ACGCACAGTCAGAGTATATCAAGTTCGCCCGAGAAAAGCCGAAAGAAAAACGGCTTCCATTTTTGAACGTACAAATTCACCTATCAGAAAATGGCTACATTACAAAGTGGTACCGAAAGCCAAGTAGTAAAAATATCTTGGTTCATTACCTCTCCTCTCACCCCTCTCACACGAAAAGGGCGCTTATAAGAAACATATTTCGAACAGCAACCAACGTGTGCACGGGAAGAGAGCAGAGAGAGTAGTCCCGGAACTTGGCACGACAAATAGCCATTTGTAATGGCTACGAAACTGTAGCTCAGGATAGGTGTAGAGGAAATCGTAGGCCTCCAAACGACAACTCTAGCGATAGAACGGTCCCGTTTATCCTACCCTTCATCTCAAATGATATAAGTACAGCTATAAAACGCTGCTTAAGAAGGGCGGGCTTAGAGAATTCGGTGAGCGTAGTTGAAATACCACCGAGTAATCTTAAGCGCCAGCTAGTTCGTAACCGCCTATATGACCGTCTATGTGCAACTTAAAATTGCATAATTTGCCCCAGTGGTAGAGACGGTGATTGTATGAGCTCGGGTATAGTTTATCTGATCTCCTGTAAGACATGTGGTGACGAATACATTGGCTAAACGGGTAGACCCCTATGTGTCCGCATGAAAGAACACCTAGCCGGCAAAAATAGACCAAATACCTCGCTAGGCACGCATAGGACCCAGAGACATAACGGGGACGACTTCGAAGTATGTGTCACGATCCTCGCACGCGAATCAAGAACAGAGGCGCGAAAAACTCTCGAGGCACTCTGGATTAATTCCAGAAATCCGAAAATGAACCGCAGGGAAGAATACCTCATTATCACGCGTGATATAGGGCAGTATATAAAACTACTTTTCTGATGTGAGGGGCACATTACACTTCCACGTGATTTCTGTGCGGTTGGTCTCTACGTGACATACTTAGTGGAAACCTCATAGAAAGCGGTGAGTGTGCAAATGTGTTAAGTAATTGAAATCTTGGTTTGGAGTTTCTTTGTTTGGTTATGGAGGCGTCTGGCCGAGTAGTTTGCTATCAACTTGAACTTTCCAGGCTCTGAGGAAGGCGAAATCCGCCGAAACGTCAGCTTAATCGTGAACAAAGAATAATAGTACCTCGCGTTGCTCAACAAAAATACGAAGAAAATTACTTGATCAATGCCGAGGTTGATAGAAAGTCGGTCGTGGCAGTTACTTCAAGATGTACCAGCAAGATACTTCCGACTTGTAAGAGAATATTGGACAGAAGCGGGAAAGTAAGTAGCGAACAGTATAAGACTTCCGCAGAAAAAATAAGTCATCTAGTCATCCTCTAGTCATCTTGTATGTTTAAGCTGTGATCAAATCGCGTTATACATTCGTCGAAGGCGAAAATCCTCATAGGTGTACTGAACTGTCAACGAAGTCTCAAGATTCAAGTGTCGTTTCATTTTTCTGGCGACATATATAGCCCAGATCATTTCATTTATGGCGATCTGTTGCGTTCCACGCAATGCGGAATGGATTCACAAAAATAAATTATTAATTTCTTCATCCACTATGATGTTCTGAAGATTTCCTGCCAGTGCTGTTAGACTACAGTTTCTCCTTCGCTTTTTCATGGAAGCAAATTTATCTTCGTGCTTGGATGGACGTGTTAAAAAAGAAATTCTGCTGTTTGCACGATACTTTCAGTGCCATACATTCTATTTCATTTGAAGATGAAAAAGTTAAATTTGCAAAAAAAAATACTGGAAATTACATTCGTCGTCTTTTAGAAGGCTTTCTACAGATCTATAGCCTACTTGAACAGTTGAATACGTTTTCTTAAGCAGTAGTGAAGGTTCCCCCACATTTTTCGTTCACGTCTTGCAAACGTAATCGTCGTCCATACTAGTGGCTTTTTTGAATCTGGTAACGTCTGCAAAGCCCTTCTCGCGTTCTGGGGTCGTTCCCATCTGTGAATGCAGATGGTTGACGTTAGCCGCGAATACGTCTTTGACAGCTTGGATGGTTAACGCTAAAGAAGCTCGCATTTTCTTGGAGTCCACTCCACTGCTCTTTTCGTCCATTTATCATCTATTCTCCTTATTCCATAAACGCTCAACCTGTGGTTCGCCATCGATGTACATTTTTCTGGAGTACGATAATGGGATATGTTTCGAAGACGAAAGCTTCGTATTTCGAGTAGACATTGCTAGTACCTGTTAAAAGTGTTTGCCTGTGCCATCGTTCAAGTGATCTGTGGGTGGAACACAAGTCTCTTGACATTGTTGAAGTGCCAACCCACGTTTCTGCTGCATGACAGAGCACTGAGAGAACTGTTGAACTGAAAAGTAGAGCGCGGAGTTTTGGTTCCATTAGTTGGTGGGTGGTTTGAATCAATTTGGTCAGTGCTGCTGTCCTTCCTATGTCTGATGAATCCTTCATGTTGTTCGCCTTGGCTTTCAT
Source organism: Angiostrongylus costaricensis (assembly GCA_900624975.1). NCBI lineage: Eukaryota > Metazoa > Nematoda > Chromadorea > Rhabditida > Metastrongylidae > Angiostrongylus > Angiostrongylus costaricensis. Next base: position 84,065 of record UYYA01003842.1, read on the forward strand.
TTAGCAATTATTCTTTTTCATAGCAAGGTACATTGTAAAATACAACCACTAGGATACTGAGACATAAGCGAAACTCGGAATCTTAGGTGTTATTGAAACCCACGATTACACTTACCGGGAGCTAAGATGCCATCCATTGCACCAATAGAGGCCCTTGCTTTGCCCTTCTCTAAGCCACTTTTTCATTCTATCGATGCCACTGGCTACAAGTATGGTTATATTTCTCATCGTATCCTGCTATAAAAGAAATGGGTAGCAAATGAAAGATGAGACATTGTGATTTCAAATACAGCTTTAGCTTAATCGTGTTCAGCGCCGATTTGTACTACCCAGGTCATTCCCGTCGGCGGATGTCGGGGCGGTCGGCTAATAGAAATAATAGAGTAGAAGTAGCATGGGTAAGAGAGGGCAATGAAAGGGCTTCACTTTCCATGGTGGATAGCACGCGAGCCCCGGAAATGTTAATCGCGGGCCCAAACCCAAGCTTATGCGCTGAGTTTTGCTCATATCTCGACATATCGGCAGACCATTGCTAGTCTATGAAAAAAACCGCTGTTAAAACGCCAAACCGATTCGAAACTTTTTATCATAGCAAGATAGACTGTATTTCCACTGACCTTTAAGTTGCCTTATCCTTCTATTAGCGGCACGTGTGCCACAGTGGTCGGACGCTTGGGATCGATCCCCACACCGCCGGCTCACCAAGCCTTCCATTCTTCCGGGGTCGGCAAATTAGTCCCAGACTTGTCTGGAAGGATAGCAGCTTCTGCTCGAAACCACCGGTGGTGCACTGCTAGTAATTGTAAAGGCCAGATATGCATTCAATCACCTCCAACGATTCCCAATGAAGTCGAATAAATGGCGCATCCCTCAGAGGTTGATCAACGCTGAGAGCTTTGTTCTTTTTATTTATTATTCACCTTTTTGTGTGAAATTGAGCAAATAAAATTCAAAAACGAACTCAGGAAATTTAAGCTGGGTTGTAATTACAGTAAAGTACGTCAGAAATTATCGTTGATTCACAGCAACACAAAGGGCCGAGTGTAGATGATTACCGTAGGGCATATTTAACTAAAAGCAGAGTAAATGAAAAAGACATATAATGGTTTAGATATCGAAAGCCTCTGAGCGGACTTATTCACCAATATTAGGGTTGCAGAATAAAGTGATTTGAAGCGAAGCGATTTCAATGCATCCTAATTTCATTGAAAGAAGCAATGGTTGAAGACGATATTGAGCACATTCGTGGTCTCTAGTTTGACTCCGTCCCAATCCGAACAAACCTCTCCTCTGTGGTCTGATAGATATTTTAGTTTGAAAACTATTGAAACCACGATTCTACAACGTCTAACTGCTGTTCATCTAAATGGACGTTGACTACATGACAGAACCCGGGAGGAAAAATTCATATTTCCTCAAAAATTTTTATACATGAATGATATGCTACTGCCAAATGATCTCAGTCACTTCGCCTATCTCTTATACGGAATTCGCAGCAATCAGCATCTGAACATGCTTGAGCGCAAATTAAGCATAGCGCTCTGTTAAGTAACTGGAAAGTGGGCGAAATTCCACGAGTTTTAAATAACCATGTGGTATATTTTAGTGGTTTTATTCTTAGAACATGTCCGATACATCAATTCTAACGTTCTTTATATATGGAATACATTTTAAGAAGAGCAAAAACTCAAATTTTCGCTTTGCATTAGTTGCTTCCCTCGCGGAGGGTTTTAGGAGTGCAAAAAGGAGTTTTCACTAGATGTTTTGCTCTGTTATTCTACCATTAATAGTGAGCAACAGAAGCATGAGGATCTGCGCGGAAATCATCGTATATCCTATACAAGGATAAGTGAGGCGTTTCAATAGAAATGAAAGTCTTAGAAAGGTGGGAAAACTTTCAAAGGTTATCCGATGATGTTTCAATATATATCATGAAATTCAAGGGCTCTTGGTCGCACAAATAATTAGTTCAAATGTTATTCAAAGGGTCACATAAAGGAAATTATTCGAAACTTTTCGAGAAACCGCAGATAGGGCGGATGCTCTGACTAATTCGCCTAGCTGGTATTTATATTGTTGTCATCGATATCGTCCACTAAGGGACCACTGCAATTGTTTTAGGAGCCTCAACAACGGGGATAAGGGACAAAACGAGTGTAATGCTTGAATAGTGGAATCCGACAAATTACAAACATCTTATGTATCCGACGGAGCAATGTCGAAGAGCGAGTGGAATTCGCTTGAGAAAGTGTGCAATGAATTTTGCGGCGATTAGGAACACTTGCGCTTATCGCCCGTCGCTGCACGGAAGGCATCACTGATCAGGGAGCCACGCCCCGCAAAGCTGTACAATACTGGCGACATCTTTGCTGACGTCGTGCTACACATCCGTTCCTCGGACGACCTCGAACGAGTGCAGTTGTGCCAGAGCCTATTGACGACGTGCGGGCGAACGGCAAATGGGAAGTCAGGACGTTCACAAGCGTAGAGACAAAATGACTAGTAGTGTTTCGCCTCACTGATGCAGTACACAAGCGATAGAAAGCACAAGCGTAGTATCCCTGTAGTGCTACTATTCGAGAAGGTATATATGCAACTAGACGACGTCAACTGGCTGAATTTTGAACAACTAGAGTTCAACATGATTTCCGTCCATTATTACAACGACGAGAACGCGACAAAACTGGCAGAAAAACTGAGGGCTCGTATTAGTAACGAAGGAAAATTCTAGTCGCGATACGCGGAATAAATTACGAAACAAAAACATGACGTTCCCTCCTTGAAGCCTTAAGGAAGTCTGTTAATAAACTACTTTTTGAGGTTCAATTTCCTAGAATATGGGGAATGCTGGCTGGCTTGATACTCACTTTTTCACTGTTTTTGCAAGTTCGTTTGTTAGCTATTAATCTTCAAACCTTATACTTTGAAATCAGTAAGGCATGTGGCATCCCAGGGTCCGACACGCTGTTACCTCCTTTCTTCTGTTTTTTTCCATCTGTGTACTATTGCTTTATTGTATGGAATTCATAGAGCATAAAAGAACACTCACCAGTGTAAATGGTTGGTCATTAAAAAGTCGCGGCTAATCATGAAGCAGATGAAGGGAGTTGTCTAAAAAAACGCACTGAGAGCTAGTCACCCGATGTTTGAGTTCAATTCGTAATTAATTTGTTGAGTTTTCTCAACAAATCGTAACCTGTCTCTAATTGCCACCAGGTAATTTTTGGACCATCCACCTTATTAAGAAGCTTAAACAGCCATTTTCTAATTAGCAAAGAAGCACTTAACATGGATCTACTTCACTGAAGAAAGTCGTAACTGCGACAGACGCTGTTTTACGAATGGGCATCGCTTTGTGTAGAGATTGTGTCATGTGGACTAGGTCAAGAAGAACTGCGGTATTGAACTATTGAACTAATTCTTTTCTTTAAAACTCTAGTGGTAGTAAATAACTTAAATCGCATCGAGCATGTAACTCTTAAGGCCTTCTGGTGCTTCTTTATTGTTTCGAAAAGGCTGCCGATGTAAGGACCTAGATTTAAAACCTATGGACCACAAACTGCATTGCAAACTGATAGTCACGCAGAAAGCAGTTGCTTCTTCAACAGCTTCAGACACTGGAAAAAAGGCTTAAACAAGAGAAAACAGCATCGACAGTTTCACCTGGAAAACCACTTGCAAATAATCTATTATTAGAGATTTATGTTGTTTGGAAAAACAACCGGAAACTGCTCATCACTACTCAGTCAAATAAAAAGATGATGGACACGTAGCTGACACATTTTTAGCATACTTTCGCCAATCACTTATTCTCGCTAGTGTTCACGCAACTTTGCATCATCCGGGACACCAAAAATTATTGACCTTATATAACGAACCGTTAATCTTCCTTCTTTCTTTTCTAGCAAAATCAATGGATCAATAAATATAACTACGTTATGACTGATGAATCAATAAATCAAGCATTAGTGAATCGCTAGAACATAGAATAATACAAATACAAATGAGGCTATGGGGGAAATTTACGAAATGCACATTTAAGAAGCGATAACACATGCAGCAGACATCTTCTGATATGAGCTCTTAATTGTAGTGACTTCGACAATGGCAGTGAATACTGAGAGTAATGGTAGCGCACCAGTACATCAATAGGCCATAGCAGCTCATTGTAGGGCTAGGATATACATTGTATCATTCACACGACCCTCGACGAAGTCACATGCACAGTGCTTCAGGAGCTGAACAACACCTAAAGCTTTCGCGTTTTATTCTTTAATAAATATTAAATGTTGACAATGCCGTCGTGCGTGTACTATTTCGAAGTCCCTCCTAACAATATGCCACATATTAACTATTTTAGCACTTAATTTATAGTTCTTTCAGCGGCCGAAATGCTGCTTTCGAGTCCTAAAAAACGCGTAGATTTGCTTCATGAGGTAAAACGTGGGCAGAGAACCACCCGAAATATTATCAAAGCATAAGCCATGAAAAAACGCTCCGATGAACAATATTTAGATCATTCGAAAGCTTTCGTACCAGGAATATATATCTTCATCACACCAATGGTCATCGATCTGAACTGAGGTTTTTTAAGCTCAACATTCCCGGCAGACGAACCACTCGTAAATTTGATGATAATGAATAGATGGAAGTGCTCAAAAATGACTGTAGCGAACTGAAGCGATGGCAGAGTGACTGCCGCTAAGAGGTTTTCTCTTCACTTTTTTTAACGCAGAAAAACGACTACTTTCTCGATGCCTCTCTGACACAAGACGAAAGTTGAGTCGCATACAATAGGTGATGATGTAGAGTGAAGAACATGAAATAAGATTAGAGTTTTTACAATTTCCAAGGCCGAATCAAATAAGACTAAACTTCTCACAGTTTTCAAAGCCGACTTTGCGGTAGAGTACGGGTACAGTGAGTTTCTCAATCTCAGCAGAGAAAGCATCTTAAAAAACGTTTTGAGTCTTGAAAGACGACCACAGTAGGTAGTACTGGAAAAGCTGTTATAGCTCATGGACACTGCTGAAAAATCAGCGAAATTCGCCGAAGTGCCGGGAATGCATGCAGAATTCGTGGAAGGGAAGAAATTCGCTTTTTCGCGCAACAACACTCAGCATCCAGCGGTGAAGAAGTGGAACGATCTGAGAGATGGGGCCTTATCAAAAATACTCATCAAACCCTTAATCAATCAACTATCACTTTCTAAAAGCATCTCAGCAACAGCGATCAAAAAAAAATTTCAACGACCTACCCATTGCTGAAAATTCCTTCCAATAATTTGCGGTTTCAGAACATGGGAGCTCGATGAAATTTGAATTCCTTGTTGGCTTCCTAGAAAAGATTGGGATGACGCAGACTCACCTAGCCACTTTCTATTTCTTTTTAAATCTAACTTTTAACGTATTTTGCGACGATTTCTAAGAATCAATAGTGATCGGTGCTGGAAAATTTTGCTGTAACAATTTTTTCCTTACTTTCAACCACTAACTGATCACCGATTAGTGTTAATAGATGAAATTCTAGAAGCACTATCATACGTTTCTTCAATTGTTCTTTCTCGTTCATAAATGGATAAGCTATGAAACTATTAAGTATTTATAAAAATTTTAGAAAAAATGATTAGAAAAGTGTCCTAAACAGTTCATGTGTTGAAAAAGCATCACACGTGATATCAGCTACAGCTGGATTCCGAGCATGGATATTGTTGAGTTTATCGATATTAAATCGTTGTTCATCTGCGTGAGCGTTGGAGTGCCACTATCCGACCTCAGTGAAAGATTCGAATGCATAAAAAGATAAAGGATAAAGGTCTCGGCGTTGAACAATCCTTGAGGGATGCGCCATGTATTCGACTTCTTTAAGCATCGTTGGAGGTGGTTAAATGCATATTTGGACGTTGTAATGACTCGCGGTGGCCTACCGATGTATCGAGTCTGTGCTGCTATCCTCTCAGACAAACCTGGTAGTAATTTGCAAACCCAAGGAGAATGGTGGGCTTGGTGGAGCTCGAGGCGCGGGAGTCGACCTCATTTGTAGTGAGGGACACTTCACCACTGCGCTACACGCGCCGCTCTTCCAAGTATGCGTATGCGAGCAATTTACCCATATGGGCTAATAAAAGCACAGTCGCGCGTTTTCCAATCACGGTGATAGAATCTTACTGGAAGTTCAATCCGTCATCTTTTCTAGAATTTCTCTGAATCATGAAAGCTATAGCTATTATGTTTTTGGTTAGTGTTTTGGTTTTCGATGCATTTGACACCCTAGCCATATATAAGAGTTCATTGTTCAACCTCTCCATGGATAACGCGTAAATTACAGCGGTGGTTGTGCAAATATTCAAGTTTCAGTAACGTATCAAATGCCTAAAACGAGGCGGTTGTTTCGTAGACATGAGTGTGGGATCTTGCATCCGCCACTAAGCCGATAACTTTACTGTGAGAACCGGATGCAACGCCATTAGCCCATAACACTGAATTGTATGTCAGAGATTAAAGTGGGAAAAGCGCATTCCATGCAGTGCACTTTTTTCCTCAGTGGTCTGTTTTACTACAGCAACATAGAGTTGTCACTTTCGAACTCAATGGACAGCTTATCTCATACAAATGTTATGTGAGGCCTGGCAGCCTAAATGTTCTTTACACTTAATAGTTTAAAAAAATCTTTTTTTGGACGAGTTCATTGACCAGAAATCTCACTGGCAATTAAGTCTGTCTTTTTTATAGTAAACAGTGTTATCGTTAACATTGATAAACATGAAAAATACAAAAATAGAAAGGGCATGAGCTGAAAACACTTCCAAATGTTGACAGCAATGTGCTCGTGTGATGGATCACAGTTACCTACAAAAAAGAATGGCATACATACCAAGCATGCCTCTACAGACATAGGTCAAAGCTTTTCCTATACTTCCGTCACGTTCTCACACCCTCGAGTTCCTTAGTTATCGAGAAACATCCATTGCCGAGAACAGACGAGTCTGTAACCAACATGAAAATAGGCGAATCGCGTGTACCGACCATGCCAGTTTGAGCGTCGTGGGTCACATATTGAAGACTTATCGCTAGCTTGATTCTTTTTCTCCATAGGATTCCAAGTTCTTTTTTAAATTCGGCTTTTTCATCCGTTCATGGCCCTTTAATACTTCTCTCAACTTGTTCATTAAGCATTTCGTTATTCTAGTGTTGTTTTTGGATCAGTCCACGATTTGTTCAATCAAATAATGTTAGTCACAATTTCTTCAATAATGAGCACTTTATTCATTTTAAGCAAGTGCCGAAATTCTGCTTGGACGGAGTTCTTATGACGATGGTAAAAAATGAGTTCACTTCAGCGTTGTCACACTTTCTTTCTCCGTTAACAAACGTAAGAAGAGCCAATGACATAAAATATTTATTTTCCTACATGGTTTATTCAATTATAACCAGGAAATGACAGCCTTGTTTCAAATTATTCAAATTGTTTTTCAGAGAAGTGCTTTTTGTCGACTTGGGCACTGCTTGTTGAGTTCCTACAAACTTGTTATCCCTTCCTAAATTGTTCAATAGCGTGCGACAGCACTTTCGTCACACTTTCGGTCACTTACCATTGATGGCAATAGAATGGTTCAATTAGGTGACAATTCGCCTGAGCTACTCAGCTCAACAATGCTGTCCCATGAGGAAGGTCGCATCCTGCTGTTAGGCCGTTCTCGCTCCACTGACTTTCCGTGTACTTTCTGTAACAAATAGATCGAATATTGGCCGAATTTAGGGCGAAAGAGGGCCGGTTTGGGGCAATATAACAGACGATTTAATGCTGCAACTATAATGTGTCAAAGTAGTGTTGTTATTTAGCCTGCAAGAAAATTGAGCAGACAATGAAGGAGCATCAGGTTCAGCACTCTTCCAGTTGACTGCATGTTTCTTTTATCTTAAACTATGCTTTGGACCCTATTTCTTCCAGGGGAAAAAGTGGTGATGCGCAAATTTGATTGGATAGTTCTATTAACACCGCCTGTCACACAAGTGAGAGTGGAAATCAGTTGTTCCAACCTAAGTAAAGGATAAGAGAGGCTGCTTCGTACGGTAATAGGTAAAAGACAATTATCTTAACATGTGGTTCGCCCGAACATGAGCATTTGAACATGAATCCGTTAGTGAACTAATTGCACGAGACCTTAATTGCACAATTGCCGTACTATTCGACTACCAACCTTGTGCTTCATTTCTCCACGCCATGCCTGAGTGCAGTTTGTCCCTGGGGCTGACAAACCATTCAAAAGAAGAGACATAATTGGAAATCAATGACCAAATTATTTGCTTGATAATTGGTGAAAAACTGGTTATGAAGGAAAAAAATGGCTGTCGACTAGTCAATGTATGTAGAGTTGGCATACAATGTTTAATCTTCTGCCTATTAGGTTTGAGCAGATATCGTCTTTTAATGGGTTTGAGAATGTCGTAATACAATGCCGCTTTTTCATCCATCTGTTTGCATTAACCGTATGGTTACCTGTTGGTAAGCTGGCAAGTTCAAAGGTCATTTCCGCTGAACGATCCTACAAGTAAGGTTGCGTTTTCTTCTGTGACAAACAATAACTGTCTAACGTGATTTAAGAGATGTCCACCCGAATTATGACACTAAGCCTCCACTCACTACATCTGTGTTTTTCAGACTTTCAAATGACAAACATGTTCTGAAGATTTGATCATTCTAAATCAATGTATCCTGAAGCTTCACGGATACAACGAGTTGTGTTGTTTTCAAAAACACTTGTGCTGAAGATCACAGTGCAGATTTCCTTATCACAAAGGCGTTATGTTTGGCCTTGAGTGAGATGTGTTCAAATCCACTAAAAACGAAGTTATTTGGGGGTCCACTGTTCAAATTTGTATCTTCCACCAATGAAGTGCTCAGCTGCTTTTGTTTCTGAAAGGAGATATAGGGATGGGTCAATGCCAAACATTTTATCGTTTTGTTCTTCATGAAAACTTAGAATATAAGAGCATGAGAACATTGTAAGAATTCAGTTTATTTTCGTTTCTTTTGTATGTGCCAGTGACCATTGTCGAAGACTCGTCTCTACATTAAAGTCATTTTTATTGATTTTATAAAATTAAAGTACCGTCGAGTTATAGAACACTTGATGTATGGAAGAAGTTGCCAGAAACACTTCCCGCCACTGTTTTTCTTTTTTAGCTTTGCTTCTAATTCTTTGGGCTACTGTTGCCTTTAATACTATTTGTTGCACAGGAGCCTAGTTTTAGTGGTTCGATGGTTAAAACAGTCTTACATCTGTGGATAAATGCTCAAATGTCGCAGAGTTAAGGTTTTATCTAGAATGATACACATACACAAAAGATTAAAAGGATGGATCGTTCTACACTGGTCTATTCTTGAGGAGTGCGCATCTATTCGGCCTCATCAAACATCGTAGAAGTTTAACTACAAACGCATATCTGATACAGTAACTATTCCTTAAATAGTTCCTATTTTCTATAATATCACATGTTTCCTATACTAACTATTTGTCCATAACTATCTTAAATCTATCCATTCATAATGTATAAGTCTTTAGACCGTTTCGACATGTACTTTCGGTAGAAGCCTTTGTACAGGCTATTTCATCTCTTTCACATGACCTTTTGACAAGCTTTTGCGTCGTTTTCATATAACCTTTCTGCACGAGCTATTCCGTCACTGTCTGATAAAGTTCCATGTTGACGAAGCCTTTGGCATACCGTCTTATCCGATGTACTTCTCGGCATGTACCGTGTCATGCCTTGAATCAGCACTATCTCTGACTCCCTCTGTAAAATCCCACCTATTACAGACAAAATAGAAGGAGCACGTAGTCATAGAAACTGTGTCTGTCTTCCAATCTACCAGTGCCTAGGTTCCAACAGTGCTTATCTTTCGGTCCCTCAATTTCTCAGTGCTCCAGCACCAGTGTCCGCCTAGGTTCCTTCAAGTGTAACACTTGTTCCAATTTCAATCTCGCTCGTATCCACCCAGCTTGCATATTGTCAAATGTCACACATTATTATTTTATCGTTGTTGTTGCTATAAACTGTTATATCCAAACTCGAGGTTGTTCAAGACAGCTACGGAGAAAAGCTCCGCGTGGTGAATTCATATAAAGTCGAGCATTCAGCGTACAGCTGGCGGACAGAGGACAAGTTCGATCAACTCCCTAATCCACTGGCCAAGTAGCACAAATTGGCGCATTGGTCCACTCGAATTGAACTCAACGCTACCACTCGGCCAACGTCTTGCCCTAACTAGCACAAATTGGTGCATTGGAACATTCGAGTCAAACTCTAAGCTCAACTCAACTCAGTGCTACCACTAGACCAACCTCTTGCACCAACTAGCACAAATTGGTGAATTAGCACATCCTAGTCGAACTCTACGCTCAACGCAACTCTACGCTTAACTCAACACAAAGCTCAACGCTACCACTAGGCCAATCTATTGGCTATCCTATCCAATGTTCTCCTATTCTGATATTTTACTGTATCTGCCATCTCTACTTCAAGCGACCAAGCATTGGTTAAGGAATCAAGTAACAGCTCAGGCAACCTCACGAAGAGAAACCTACGTGCAAGTACGTTTACTTGCCATATATCAAAACTAAAAAAAGAAAAAATGTCGAACACTCTTTCCTCTCGTCTGGGTGCACTAACAAAGGCCATTAACCCCCTCAAATCCTCATTTAACAAGTACGATCAGGAGATAAACTCTCCAGTAGACATCTCTCCTAACGAACGTCAACGAATGGAATATCTCGTTGCACGAAAAGGTGCTATAAAATAAGCGACATCGGCTATTACAAAAGACCGAGACAGTCTCCAGGAAGCATTGGACAATTACACTGAAGTAGCAAACAACTTCGAGCTGCAAACTCCAATACCAGAGAAACTAAAGGAAAGGTCCCTGGTATGATTCCACACCAGTGCACCAATTCCTCAAATGCTAAGAAGTTGATACCACACTTTTTTGGAAGGATGACGGCATTAGTCGTGGTCCGGTGTTGAAAAGCGAGAGCTTCTTCTCAGCTTCTCTATTATCAAAGCCAGGGTCTACTGTGGTTAACTGGAGTGAAGTAAAACCAATCTTGATTCAACACAATAGAACGCTGCAAGGTTATCCTGAGGCGTGAATGCGCTTGCTCTCATAATATTTCCTTAGATTAATGAGCTAACACAAGACGTTACAAAAAGCTTCTTAAAATCAACACTGGCATCCTTCAGAGCCACGATGCCCTGACTCGATGGTCCGTAGTTGTTCTTTCTCGTGAAATGGGCCTTCTGTGTCGCATTGCATCGAATTCGATCAAGTAACACATGTCAAGTGAAGTATAATCATTCAGCGGTGTCCTTTTATGCAGAACGGTTGTTGATGTATTGTCATTAGTTTCAATTTGTTTGCATAGTGGCAATGCCACATGTAGCAGTCACTACTTTATTTGCTGGCACAAAAGTGGCAATATCTTAGAAAACCGACTTTGACTTAATATCTTTAAGAATAATCGAAACAATGATTACAAAGACCTCATGATGAGGACGAACGGCCATGGACCATCGACTCAACCAAGGAAGCTCTGAACAAGGCAAGGAGGCCGAAACTATGGCCGATAAATTATTTATTATGATGCTAGCTCAATAATCTAAGAAAATATTGACTACTCTTGGAGAGATTCCATGAAAGTCGTATTTTTAAGAGTGGGCTACATTGTTTCCGGCCCACTAACCTGATGCTCAGTATTGGGTATCATTTCAAAGCAGGTTTTTGCTGCAACTCTATAGAAAACTTAATGTGCAGCCTCGACCTGTGTAATATGCCGGTTGATGTTTTCTGTTTCGAAAGTGAACTCTATCACAATATATTGCTACTATCTTGCAACATATCAAGCGTATATTATTCTACAACACGATAAAAGCCTTAAGTCAGGGAGGTTCATTCTAATGAATTGCCGTCGATCTCATGCCAGAAACAAGCAGTTCCCTCGAAAAGGTACGTGAGCATTTGCTAGAATGTTACACATGCAACAAGTCATCTACATATTTAAGGGTCTGGATCCATGGATAACTTCACAAGTGTATTACCACGGATACATTCCTCGGCAAGACGTCTGTTCCATACTAACAAAGCATGGAGATTTCCTCGTACGATCTACAGAGGTCTGCGAAATACATTATATGCAGTGGGGCCACGTGTCGTGCAGTGGTTAGGAGTGGCTTGTAATGCACGCATAGTCGTTTGGGCGTTCTCTGGCTCCGGGCTCACCAATCCTTCTATCCCACCGATGTCTGTAAATTGATACTAGTCTTGTTTGGAACGATAGGAGCACTAACTTGATATATAAGTAGGCCGCCGATTGCCTTTGCAAAGGTGAGATGTGCATTCACTCATCTCTACCGTTGCCTAATAATGTGAAATGCATGGCCCGTCTCTCAAGGAACTGACAACACCCAGGCTTTCTCTTTTATATCCATTATTACATACATACACACAATCCTTGGCAGTTGTTTCTTTATTGACAACTAGCAGAACTTTGCGACTGTTGAAGCATCTTCGTAGGTACAACTATTGATTATGGAAGCAAGTCATTGTTCTTTAATGCTGAAAGGAGTTTTTGGAAAGAATTCAGCGTCTTTGCCCAAATAATGAGCTGCTTGGTGTACGTAGCGCTTCTTGGTATGATCTTGAGGCGGCTAAAGGAAGATTTACCACCATAGACGCGTTTTCCTTTAAAGTACTAAATTACCAACCTTGATACTTGGATACTCGGATGGCTTGTCTTCACCTTCACTGGTTGTGCGAGCTCCAGCACAATTTTCATTCTCCGGAGATTTGCTGGCTTAGCCATTTTGGTTCCCTGGAGTCTCGAGGGCAACCTAGCCAAAGTCCGCCGCAGGTCGTCACCACTACAGGCAGTCGCTGCACTTGTCGATCAGAGGGGGAAATTTGCCACTATGCAACTAGTTTGATGCAAGGACGGTGGGGGACCCTGGTATTGGCTTACTCTTATCTGGACTTCCTGACGGAAACGCACTAATAAATTACTACAAGCTTGGATTTTCAATTTATCCTAGAAATATAATCATGTTCGGTAGCCGAAGAAATCATGCTGCCAAATGAAGTAACCATCTTATTACTCACCTGTGCAACTGAACTGTTTTCATTTGGACGTCCTAAATATCACGACAATAATGATGTCTCGATTTGTTCATCTACTGATGCAAAGGATCTTTGTAAAGCTGTACTTCCAGGGAACGCAACAGTAATCATATCTTGTTTATCACATAGTAATCTGCACTTATTTTATCCCTACGAACTGTTCTTGATCAGCGGATACGAGATTCAAGCTCCCATAACCCATTTGTGCATATCCTCACGAATGAGCATCAACAAGTGGTCTCGTTCACCAGATGCGAAAACGGCTATGAAAAAGACGAAATCGCTGAGACGTTAGCCATTGAAGATCAAAAATGCGTGTTAAAAATCACGTGTCTGTTCACCAAAGACAAGTCGTAAGAGCAAAATAATTTGTTAAGTGACGCAAGCTTAATTGTTAGTTGGTCTGTCAAGTGTGCGTTTAGTAGCAAATCAATCGAATAGCATCAATGTTACAATCATAGTTCTTTCCCAGGATGTAGGATTCTGTCGAAGCTTTAGTTCACAATGCAAATAACTATGCATGCATTGTGTAAATCATGCCTATTGATTGCGGAAACGTAGATCTACCGTTGTCACTGAATTTTCGAGCATTTGGTTTCCAGTTGGTCTGTGATTTCCTGTTTTTCTTAAGAAGAACAATGACTTATTGATCAATGCCCAGGTTAACAGAACGTCTGTCTGGGTTCTGTGATTTATTGGTAACGAAGTTTGTTCATTTCAGACAGAATATACTACGAAATCGAAAAAAGTTCGTCGAAAGATTTCACCAATCATATGCGTTATACTCGATCCCGAGAATATTTACGAAAAATCTTCCGAGCAAGAACGACTAGAAATGGTAACATTAACATTGATCACGCTATTAACTAACTTTATGATGACGATTTGAATCTATAATAGCTATATAATATAGGTGAGCAACAGTCAGGCAACGGAATTTGTTGACTTCGTAGATAATTTCTTGCGTAAGATATCGAAACAACTACACATTTGATGTCAACCACAGGATGCAACTCGACACCATTCTTCAGTGTGGTCCATTTCCATGAGGTCTCAAGAATAGTCGTTCCGTCTCAAGTACAAATTTAGTATAACACATATGAACAATGAGCGGTGGCGTCCCTCAGTGATAGATTTGCTATTCAGTCCGCCCCGCTTCGGCCCTGAATGTGACAAACCAAGACTCCTGTTTCTCCGGTGTCGAGCAATTGGTGCCAGTCTTACGTGGGAAGAGCTCTATGAGATCGGCAAGGACTGGTTACTATGGGAAAGACCTGGAAGCAATCCAGCACAGTTGCCCAACGATTCCAACAAGAATCAATTCGACTAGCACAAACGAGTGAGGCTGCTCGCAATAACACGGCTATGGAAAAAGCGAAATCGCTGAAACGTTAACCATCAACCAACTACACCAGTAGCAACAACGTCAGCAACAACAACAACGACAACGAAAGCTTATACCAAGCATCAGCTCAACAAGACCAGTTTATAAGATCATATAGATGAATATATCAACTATTTTGCTGAAGTTTTTAGAAAGTCGGCCTCTTTAATGATAGTCCAATAGTTCTCGATTTTATTAGTTCTCGAACCAGTCGCATACCAGAGTTTTGCGCTGCTGTAAGGTTAGAACTGAATTTTGAAAAGTGAGCAATATTTTTGAAGAAAACTCTCAAAATCCTTAACCACTATCGCGAAGGAAAAATAGTTTTGAAAATTTAAGCAATTTAAGGACGCGTCACAAGGAAGCGGATATGGTAGTAAATTCTAGGCGCTTAGAGCCACAAAGGAGGGCTCTTCTGGAGTACTTTAAGTTCCTATCTTCTCATGTTCTCTCGGTATCGGAAGTCGTCTCCTCTCGAAAGAACAGCTTCGTTTACTATGTGCTGGCGGTGACCTTATTTCAAAGGCTGAAGAGATTAAGAAACCTGTAGCCGACCTAAAACTAGGAGTCGTCCACTACCACCACCGCCCAAAATCAGGCCTCAGGCGTTTGCTCTAGGCAATCAAGCTTATTGTTTTAGCGATATTAATTGCCACTACTATTTACTGCCGCTGCTGGTTTCTGAACCCATACCCTAAAGCATCACAGTTGAGAAACTGGAAACTTCATTGAAGACACTGATAGTAAGCTTCAAAAAAATCGAGATTTTAACAAATATTTTCGAAGATTCCGGTATTTTTCTAAACTGTTTTTCAAGTAAGCAATACGTATACGTATAGAAAAAAGGTAGACGATACATAAAGCATCCGGGTGTAGGATTTGGAGTGACTAAGTGGTATATTTCTTACAAAATAACTTGCTATGCCCTACCGATGCAAAAAGTCAGTGTCGTCTGCCAGACATGCCTTCCACCAATTTTCTGACCCCGGAAGAATGGAAGGCTTGGTGAGCCTAGGACGTGGGATCGGTCGCATTTGTACTACATGGCCCTTCTAACCACAGCGATGAACGTAAATTATTCGCTCTTCTACTACATTGAATTTTTCATCACCGTTGTGGATATATATTAGTCACCTACGTTGAAGCATTTCGAGCATTTTACCAAAATTATAGTTTGAAATAATTGAAAAAAATTATAGTGGGAACCAAATATTAGGCTAACACTGTGATTTTCTATGATGCTGAGATATTTGCAAAACTCCCAACCTAAGGTGCCTGCGATGGGGAATGAACTCGCTATTATCCTTTCCTGGGAGTAACGCGTTTCGTTTCCCACCATAGACACCTGCAGTCCGGAGTTTTGCAAATATCTCAGCATCATAAAAGTTTTATTCCACAAAATATCCTGCCAATAAAAAGACCAGGCAGTAAGTAAAAAAGGTTAAGACGGCTAAGACTGTGATTTTCGTTGTTCACTGAAGGTTTCGCACTCATATGACTGCTGACAGTCTACAAAGTAGATCTTGGTTTTTTATGTGTATGGAAGCAGATGTAAAAAGATTTAACCGTGGAAACGCTCGCTACTTCTCTCTTTAAACGTTGGAGTGTAATTCCCTAAATGCAGTACTACGATACAGCAAAAGGTTTTTTTTATTGAAGGTCCACAATCTTATAATTCATGTGAAGTCCGGAAAAACATTTCTTGATCCGAAGCACAAGTTCGAAACCGCTGCTGAGTTGTTCCAACATCATATGAAGAATCCCTTAATCATCAACGAAAAGGTGAGCTGTTCACTGAATACGCTTGCGGTGTTAGAAGTAACCTAAAGTAGGTGCGACACTATGATTTTAAAAAGCTTTTATCGCTGTCTGTCCCAGATGTCCACTTTTCAATTGGTGTTCCTCCATGCGTAATTGGTGGAACCCTATCGCTAACTATAGTGTTTGAGGCGTCTGGCAGAATATTTGAATAGTCAAGATAACGAGAGCCCGTTCTTTATCACAACAAATGAGAAGAAAATGATCAACAACCGAGGAAGTTAAAGGAAGAAGAAATGAGAAGGAGAGAATGTTAAATGATATGTCTATTATTAGAGGGAGTGTTCACAAAAAATTGAATTCAGGAGGCAAAGTAAGAAAATACAAAATGTTACTGATTTAGCCTAGCCATGAAGAATCATTTAGAGCGTGAATATCACACCACGTCGGAAACAACGTTGCACTGTATAATTAAAGAAAGATAATGCTTTCGTCGTTGATCAATCCCTATGGGATTGCGCCACGCACTGGGCTTCATTAAGCATCGTATGGAGATGATTGAAGGCATATCTGGAATTTACAGTGACTCGTGGTGGCCTACCAATGTATCAAGCCTGTGCTGCTATCTTCCCAGACAAATCTCGTACCAATTTGCGGAGCATGGATGGGTTGATGAGCCATAGGCGCAGGGATCGATTCCACGTGTGTTGCAGGGCGCCTCCGACAACTGCGCCACACGCGCCCTAGTGCGCGTTGTACAATTAGAAGAAGAAGTTACCAAGTTGTCCACCATAGCCATTGGTTTGCATTCGTATAGCCTGGCTAATTGAATCATTTCTCGAACTTATCGACATTCCAATTTGCATAGTAAACATCGGTTTCAATTTGAACAACGGCTTATGGATCCTATTCGCTGGACGGTGGGTGGTCGAACGGTTAAAGAATTGCATCGGATTGCAAAACTGAAAGTAGTCAGTTCATTGAAACTGCTAATGAAATGGTAATGTTCGCATTTTGTCCATGAAAGTGAAGGAAGCGGAAGGATATAATTTATAATGGCACTGCTGTTTAATATTGTCTTTGAAGTTGGCACTGTTTAGGAGATATCACTGACGCGTGGTGTTGGCTTAACAGAATGGGAATTCGAACATAAGCACGTAAACGTCGGGCAACTCATTGGTAAAGGCCAATATGGTGAAGTACGGAAAGGAACACTCAAGCTGAAATCTGGCACTGTGGTCACCGTTGCTATAAAATCTGTAAGTAAATAGAAGACCGAATTTTGACTCCTTTCAAAAGCCATTAATTCTAAAATATCACGACTAGCGTTAATGCAGAATAAAAAAAGCTCTCGGCGTTGATTATTCCCTGAGGGATGCGTTATGCATACGACTTCATTAAGCATCGTTTGGAGGTGATTGACTGCATAGCTGGCTTTTACAAATTTACACTCGCTGTGGCCTACCGATGTATCAAGCCAGTGCTCATATCCTGCCAGATAAGTCCGATACCAATTTGCCGAACCTGGAGGGATGGAAGGCTTGGTGGGCCATAGGCACGATGGTCGATTCCACGTGTGTGTTGCAGAGCGCCTCGGACCACTGCGCCACACGCGTTAATGCAGAATAGTGAAAACAATTCATAAACATGCTATTTAGTAGGATACTTCGATTTCATTCTTTATTTTCAGTGCAAAATGGACTGCGCTGAGATCTCGAAAGAAATAATCAAAGAAGTTATGAAGGAAGCCAGACTGATGCGAGAGCTAAATCATCCGAATGTCGTTAAACTATACGGCGTTGGTGTGCTGGAACGTCCACTTTGTATATTACTGGAATATGTGGCAGGTATCCAAGTCATCTACTCAGTCATACATTTTACCTATAATCGAGCCCCTATCTGCTATTCACTGTTTTCTTGATGAGTAGAGGCGAAGCTGTCATATTACACTATTTATCCAAAATAGCTGAAGTTTCTGCAGTTTCGACTGCTTTAAAGCCTAGAAAGGTTGACACCCAACCCACCCAACCTACTCAGCAAAACAGTACACCCTCATTAGGTAAATCTTAATACATAACTTTCCTATTTAGAAAATTTTCATGCGAAAATTTATGCACTAACATTTATCTACTGAGGTTATGAACGTGTTTGGCTCATACCAAACAGTGGTACCAAATATTACGAGCACAGTACTTATTTAGTCCCTCCACCTGCTCATAAAGCCTGCCCTCCAACCGGAGTCCTGAAATTGGTAACAGGCTTGTCTCAGAAAAGTTTAATATCTGCAATCCAAGTGGGAACCTCGACTTCGGCTTTCTCAGAGCTGGAGAGAAGATCACCTCGACTACAATTCAGTGATATACACGACTAAAAGAAAATTCTCAAGCAGTAGCCGATCCTACAAGCGAAAAGTAGGAAGACCTTGGATGTTGGATGCAAGCAAATGAATCGAATGCAAGAAATGCGGAGATCCGCATAGTAGATATGAAAGACGGCTCGTCTAAAGAAAACAAAACGCAGTCATGTCTACTCAGTAAGATAATAGTGAAAAATTGAAAGGAACAAAGAATAATCACATCGCGAGGAGGACCGCCCATGGGTCATCGGCTCACACAAATTCGGCTTTGAAAAAAACAAAGTCGCCGAAACGTTAAGCCAACAACTTTTTTTTTTACTAACCTCGTGTTAGCTTAATAATTGGAGAAGGCGAATTATTGGTCAATACTCAAGATAATATAATGCTGCTAGTGTGACCTCTGTCTAAGGTTAAAAATTAGGAAAACGGTAACGAGCACCTTCGTTCAGAAACCGGTCGATGGCGTAATGACACCAGCACTTTAGAAAAACAGTTTTGGCTTCCAACCAAAAAATTAGGAAGAAATACTTGCATCGGTGGTAGAAGTACTCTTTTTTTTACAAACCAGGTGGTGCTCTGAAGTCGTATTTGAGAAAGAACAAGGATTTTATAACAAAGGAGGAGAGAAGCCAAATGGCGCTGGGAGCAGCATGGGGTATTGAGCATCTTCATAAGAAGAACATACTTCATCGAGATATCGCAGCACGGAATTGCCTGTATGATCAGGATTCTGCGGTGCGTCAACATTCAGCACGATAGTCAGTTTTTACCTAGTTTTGTTTCACATCAATTTAGGTGAAGATATCGGACTTCGGATTGTCAAGAACTGGTGTCCAATATAAAATGAAGACGTCAAAGAAGATGCCGATTCGATGGATGGCACCGGAGAGCATCGCAACTTTCATGTTCACAAGAAAGACAGATGTTTATTCATTTGGGGTGACGACAATTCATTCAGTACTTTTTATCTGAACAAATAATCTTTTAGCTTTTTAGGTACTTATATACGAAATTTACTCCTCTCAAGATCCGTATACTGAGATCGGTCCTGGAGCTGTGAGGAAAAAGGTGGTTAATTCCAGCTTTTGTTCTCCACTAATTTTATAAGCATTTGAACAACTAAGTAGCATGCAAGTAAAGAAACCAGTTTGGCAAGCACAAAGAAGAAGCCAATAAAGACACATCGAACATTGCATAAGTTCTCAAGATTGTTATTGAGGTGATATTATTCTCAACTTTTTACAGTTCACGTAGTATTTATATCCTGAGCGATTTCGCCTATATGACGAAACAGCATCATGAATCCTCGTAACTTGTACAAAGAAAAGCATACTTATAAAAAAGAGCGAATATTTGTGAAAACAGTTTCCATTCGAAATAGGTGCTATTCGAATTCCTTCAGATAGTAGATGGAGAATTCAATGTGTTCCCGGTTGGCACCCCGGATGATTTGATCAAATTTGTAAAGGAGAAAATGTGGAACAAGGACCCTGAACAAAGAGCCGACATGGACAAGGCACGGTTTTCAACGTTTTTTTAAGTTGAAAACTTGATTTTGGGTTTTTAATTTATCTACCATAAGTCGTTGAATGGCTTGGATCTGTTTCGATAAACTGTTCACTGGCTTTCCTCGCATGCTCCAGAGTTGACCAGTCCGCTCTCGCTAAAGGTTTCTCTCTCCTTAGGAAAAAGTCCCGAAATTGGACGGGATGATCTTGCTATTGCACGCTTAGGCAGCCCTTTACGGTTCTTGGTTTCTTTTTTGTCGCTAAGAGCGATTGTGACGTACGAATGTATTGATTTACGAGTTTCTGAGGTTTGGCGATCGCCCTTACTATAGTACTAGCTACTGTTTTATCCTTCTTGTGTAACACTAATGTTTCTGCGCAGTAAATAGGGGTAGAAAGTAAAGTCAAAGAGGAGGACACATAATCGAATCTTCTCAATGTATTTCATTGTCCTTAATTCGTTCATCCTTGATGAACGAAAGCTTCAAAATCACTTCGTTTGCTTGTGCACAACACTGGAGCTTTCCGTTCATCACATTTACTTTCAACTCAGCTTTTAGAAAACCAAAGAAATCAGAGATGTTCGTTTTACTGGGCGTGAATGAAGCTTCGGAAACGCATCTCATTCGTTTAGGTTCAAGGTCGATTATTCCATACGCCTCTTATCGCCGTTTGCCAACGTTCTTTGTCCCGACTAATTCTTGGTGTTACATGTGGGAAAAATATGGTCAACAAAGGAGCGATAATGTAGCTATCAGCTGTCAGCTCTATGTTACTCCATATCAATTTCGCATAACGTTTTGAATGCGACGTAGAATAATTCTGGAAGTGATATCACTTCGTTGGGTCTAACTACGTACTCACTACTTTTCATTTTTGTGCGTTGTGGAATGACGAAGTCCTAATGGTGGCGTTGCAGTATGGCTCATCATGTCCCTTGTGCATTGAGCAGGAACGCGTCGCCAGCCTCATCTTTATCGATGGCCACTGTCTCACCTTTTCGAACTTATCTAAGCCAACGAAATGGATTTGGTCTCTTGTAACCCTGTGATACTTAGGTTATTTTCGTTATGGTCAGGGTATGATTTATTGCATGCGAATTATATATGGAAAAATATTCGCAGCATATACTTGTACCTAAACCCTGTTTGATTACGTTCCTATCCTTCTCACGTCCAGTTGTCGGTCTATTATGTTAGGTGTGAATTAGGAGTTGATATAATAGACCACAGACCAGCTGAATACTATTATTCAACGTCTTTAGATCTCCCTTCTGTATGACGACAAGGCCCCTGTGATTTCTAAATAACTCGTACTGTGAATTTATGTGTGAAAAGCTAAGTCGGCGGTTTGATGAGGACTGAAGTGAGATTCATTAGGTATTGTAGCTTGAATTTTTGGCATAGGATTGTGCACAACAGAAATGGTATGTCGAAATTCGAAATGTTAGAGAGCTGGAACGACATATATTCTATGATTTGTATAGAAGCAGACGAAAAATAATACCAAAATAAGCAAGAATAATTGATCCCAATTCTTCCTTTTCTATTAAGTAGATGGGAAAGATATGTAGTACGTATCGTTTTTATTTTTTATTTGATCCGTCTTTACCTTTACTGTGCTAATCCCAACACTTACATCCAATTCGTTTTCTCGCATTCATCTTCAACAAAGGTCTTCCAAATTCTTACGTGTGGCTTCGGTTCCTTCTTGAGGATTTTCATTTCATCTTGAACGTAGAATGCTGGTCGAGCAATTCTCCGTGGAGACCTGACATAGCAGTGCGAAGCGTTCGCAATTGGATCACAGAGAGTGAATTTTTTCCCAGACAAGTCCGGTACCAATTTCTCGACTCCAGAAATGTGAAAGGCTTGATTGGCCCAGGACACAATCGAACGAGCACCATGTTCGTGATAACGGACATTCCTTCCACTGTGCTATCCGCTTTCTAGGTATCGTTTGCTATCTTGAATTCACTTTCTACTAGATTTTGTGCTACTCAACGAAAACAGACGGCTTTTACTTGGTGAATGTCATGACTTGTTCAGATAGTCGAGTTTTTTGAACGATTCGCTGGTTTGACAGCTTCAGCAGAGTCTGTTGTTACTCAGGTGAGCGTTTTCGATACCCTTTTACTCATATCTTGCTCAAGCAAATATGTGCATCTGTTCGATATCTTTTACTTTGAAAAAATTTGGACGAAGAAATCTTGGAAGAGGAAACCTGAGACAGATTATCTATGGAACTTACTTGACTAGAGTTAAATCTCACATGCATATATTTAATGAAGCTTCATAATTAAGGTTTTCGTGTCGGTAGAGGTGGTTTTATTTTTCGTAAATTAGTGTGTTATCTTTTTTCCAAAGTCGACGTCGATTTCGGCCTTTATCGTTTTCTCGATGCAATTGCTGGCGTATTCGTATTGAGCACTTTATCTAACTACCTAAACAGTAGCCATTCCATCACCCAAACAGTTTGCTAAAGAAGGCAAACGACAAGTTAGAAGTTCGTTCTGTTACAGACGAAGATTTGGTAATGTGTGGACGAGTTGTCTGCGTTAACCTTCACATATGCCATGCCCTAATCTTTGAGAATTTCAAATCTTACAAATGTCTGAAATGATTCATTAACTATATAACCAGCATGCACCATAGTTTAGGGCTCAGTGCTAAAAAAATTGTTGGTCTTAGAATCGGTAGTTGAAATACTTAACAAGTGAACTGAAATCAGTAGTACGTCAACACGCACCGGTAGTCGAAGGGCTCTGACTTTATTCAAATTCAATTAGGGCTTGCACACTGTTATTTCTAACCCAATACGTCCACACAAGTCATACATGACACGTTTCCTTTGCTGTTGTTTGTTTAGCTACATAACTTTTTTGACGCAATTGCATTCCACTGATATCTTTCCTATCGCATTTCTTGCACTGGGTCTAGCCCATATAAACTGCACGATTAATAAGTGCTCGCCGACAAGAGCATTGACATTTGACACAACTAAAAAATTTTCTCACCACGATTTGATAGCGAACAAAGAGAATGCGTATATATATATATATATATATATATATATATATATATATATATAT
>UYYA01003842.1:108011-223040 GCA_900624975.1 Angiostrongylus costaricensis
ATATATATATATATATATATATACCTACTGTGCGGATTCTCGAAATCGATTAGTTTTCTCGCTTCCATCACTCCCGAAGGTTTTCCAGCCTTTTCTTTATTGTTGCTTATGTTGTTTTCAAATAAATTTATTTTATAACGCGCAATATCTACAATCGGCAACCCTTATAATCTGCGTTTTTGTGGCTGTCATGAAAAAACCAGGACAAAAATGTCTATCGCATTGGCTGGACCTAGTTTGAGCTGAGAAGGGAACAAAAATCAATGTACTACTTGCTGAATTTGACGACATATGGGGCACATGAAGCATGTTTCTTGGGTCTCGAAAGAGCTTTCGTTGACTTTAGCTTTCGATAACTAACGGTCTTGTTGTATTGGCCTAAAGGTTGCGTTATGCATTGCCGATGTTATGAATGTTTCCCTTTTGTTGCACTATTGAGGCAGCATTACGCCATTGCTAGTAGTGCCTTCATCTGTCCTTTATTCAATTTGTGCAGAATAATGATATGTTTGTAAAGTCCTTTCCTGTCTTCTTCAGTTTCTTGAGCACATGCTGATCATACTGCCTGCTTCTCCGGAATAAATTCACTTCTATAATTTACGACGTTGTTCAATCCGTTAGAGTGCACGACCACTTAGATCTATGAAATACAGTTTTCCAGGTCTACTATCAGAGCTGAGTAAGCACTAGTTCGAAACGGAATGCTTGATTTCGTTTGAGATTACCATATGGGATATCTTATTGTTGCCATAAAGCGAACATCAAACTTGGGTAATCAAACCATTATGTTGGACGATATTAATATAACAAAAACGATATGACGACATCAAGTAGTGTAGACAGTATAGTTGCCAAGGAAACAATAAAATCTGCAAGCAAAGGTAAGCTAATTAGCATGAATCTATACTGAAAATAAGAGGGTGTCTTCTGGAATAGGCTGGTGAAGTAATGTGAGTAACGAACGCCGGGCAAAACACAAATGAGTTTAAAAGATTCAAGAGGAAGCAGTGGCGCAAGAAGGAATGAGATAACTATTTAGTATACTTAGACGCCGAAGTGAAGGCAAACGTTATTCAGATGGACGTAATTCCTCACATCTATTTTCTATCATACAGATGTTAACACACAAAGGAACTGCAGAGCGTCTTCTAACTGTTGCATTTTAACGTGTGCAGATACAAAAACAGGAAGATGCTACAGTGATTTCTCTAGTCAGCTGCGAATTAAGTGCATAAGATAAATGCTATGAAGCAATGTAGAGACAGCAAGCGGAAAGTTTATGAAGTCGTGGACAACATTTGATGTTTGTGGAAAATGTTATCTATGTGCACCACGCGTCCGATTTTACCAAAATCGTGGAAGTTATTCAATTGCGCCTTGTAAATTTATTCCAAGGTGTTCTGTCCTGTTGTACGTGGTCACTGTTGCATATTAACCTTGTCATGTACCTCTGAACGCGCTAACTCTATTGTGTGCTCACATTAATCTTATCGCAGTGCACTCATACGCTTACATGTATTCTTTAATACGTTAACCTAATCGCAATGTACCTACAAGTTAACACATCACCTCATCGCAATGTTACAGCAAACTTACATGTCGCTCTTAAGGTGTTAATCACATCACAAGCCTACATATAGTGTGTAGCCCTTTAGTACTTTTGTTTGTGAGTCAGGTATTACGACCTTATATAAATCCCTTAATGCGTTTGGATCTTGTGACACACTTGAGGTATTCTAAATGCATATGGCACTGTTTTACTGGCCTATAGCAAAGATACTACCCGCCTTGCCCTGATCTATTGATCATGATACAATATTGTAGTCTGCATTGTACCAATGTTTATATTTCGTTAATCTTAAACTATTACTGTCATAAACGGTTTAATTACCCAAGTTCGAAAATTGCTCTACGACAAGCACGAAAAGGTCCCGCGCGGCAACTTGTACGAAGTCGAGCATCCTACTTAAAACTAGTGATTATAAGGTGGCGAGAACTGACTCGAAGACCTAATTTCCACCAGCAACTGCTACACAAATCAATATAAATAGCTGTTGTAAAAGAGGGTAATGATAATGATAATAGCAGAAGCATCAGACAATAATCATTACGGTTAATGAAGCCAAACTATTTTAGAAGGGCACAAAAGACGCAAAGGAAGGCGGTATTCGTGGAAGCAACCTTAGCGAAGAGAAGAAGCGAGAGCTGTTTCTAAAGCTGAGGAAACGAACCAAGAATGCACCGATGAAAACACAATTTACCACAGATTAAGAAGGTATTGTGTATTTGAGGTAATTTACTTCTGTTATATTTCAAACTAAAGCAATCTTTTAAAGTTTTTTTAAAGATTTAAATGGATCAATAGGAGTATTACCTGCATCACCTGTAGTCCCGTTGATCGTTTAGTGACTCGAGCGGGTGCCAATAATTCGTCTATTTTTCGCTGTTAAGTGCGAGAGTAGTCCAATGGGTTCTGCTCGCTCTAAAGAATCGTCGATCATCATACCTTTCTTCTAGGTTCTTCGTGAAGAGCTTTGCTCATCGGGTCGGTGGTCTTCTTGCAGTACGTTTGACATCCCGAGAAATCCAGTCACTAACGGCTCTTGTCCATCTGTTGTCATTCATACGCATTACGTGTCCAGCCCACCCTCGACTGTTTGGCCTACAGAACGGCATCTCTGATTTTTGATCGTTGACGCAGGTCAGGGCTTCGGATTCCTTCCCTTACTTGTGTGAAACGGGATACTCCTAGCATCGTCTTGTCGACTGCGTGTCTATTATTATTTGTTCTACTCGACCGTTAAAGCTGTCTATTTATTTTCGTCTTTTTTACTCAGCAACCATGTATCTGACGCATACTTTAGGGCAGGAAGTACCGTTGAGTTGAAAAGGTGGGCACGGAGTAGTGTATTCGTTGTTCTCTTCACTACATCCTCGATGCTCATAAAAGCTTTCCAAGACGCTCGTTTCTTTCTGCCCAACTCTGGAGCTAATTCGTTTATAATGTTGATTTTCCGACCTAGATGAACATAACTGGAGCATTCGGAGACATTCGTTCCTTTGAGCGTGAATGGCGTATACGAAACCAATCCGTTTCTCATGGACATCGTTTTCATGAGATTTAGTCGAAGACCAGTCTTTCCACAAACTTTATCAGAGTCGGCAAGCATTCGTTGCACTTGCCTAATGTCGGTGCTATCAGGACGATGTCATGCGAAGCGAAGATGATGTAATTGCAGGCCATCGATTTTCACTCCCATGTTCTCACATTCTAATGTTCCCATGACGTTCTCGAGGGTGGCGGTGAATGATTTTGGCGAGATGGTATCGCCTCATCTAGCTTCTCTTCTGACATCGATGTTAATATCGTTGTAGAATGGTGATGTCTTCGTTGAGAAATTTTTGTACGACTTACGAAGACTCTTTATGTACTGAGTAGGGATTT
The DNA here is from genome assembly GCA_900624975.1 of Angiostrongylus costaricensis. Classification (NCBI taxonomy): domain Eukaryota; kingdom Metazoa; phylum Nematoda; class Chromadorea; order Rhabditida; family Metastrongylidae; genus Angiostrongylus; species Angiostrongylus costaricensis. The sequence continues at coordinate 111,457 of UYYA01003842.1, forward strand.
CGTGACTATCAAGGGCTTCCATGACTGCTTCTATCTCAACTGAACCTAATACCATCTTTAAATCGATGAAGGTAAGAGAGAGCGGCCTTTTGTACTCTTGTGATACTTCAATGAGTCTTGTTACGGTGTGGATGTGGTCCATCGTACTAAATCCTCTAACCGCCACCTGGAGAAGCGCTTAAGCATTGAGGTAATTAGAGAAAATATTTCATGTTTTTGTACAGCTGATCGGAACGTTAGACGTTTCCCAGGTTATGGTGTTATTTTAGGTTGCATAGCAGGCCTGAACTCAGTTGCTGTTCATTTCAATGGTCGATAGCGATACTGCTGGCATTCACTGCGCACCAATCACATTCATTCTTAATGATCATGGTATTTTCAATTTGAAAGATCAAAAACTAACTACAGCTTTAATATTTATTATTTCCTTGGTGTGGTGTGAAGAGGAAATTGGACTGCAACTAGTTTCGTTCTCTTTCTTTTGCAGAGTGTCCAGCTTCTTCTACATTGTATTAAAGATTTCCTGTACTTTGCAGTATAAATGTAAAGAACTGGTGTTGTAAGAACACATGTCCACTTCTTTATTAAAATATTATACTACCGAAAATTTCTATTATTACACAAAATGGTTGGTTTGTGACACATTCGTTTGAAATAATAGTGAACAGTAATTGCCAAATAACTAGTAGTCAGGGATAAATTGTTGAGCACGGTTACTGCCACGACAAAGATTCTTCACTGACACCTCGTATCCGTAAATATGAACTTCGCCGTTGGAGCATAATTGCATTGGAAACTTTATTGTCAACATGAGATAAATAACAATAAGAATTCTAGTGTTGATTTGTTATCTGGAGATCATAGGAAAGATCTGATAATCATGATATCGAGAAACGAGGACAAGTACATGTTTTACTCAAAAATAAAACAAAAACAAGAAACGAAGTCGGAATCATTCATCGAAAGGACTTGGTCATACAACACATTCTTCACGAGCACAGTATGTGATCGGCATAGGTAGACAATCAGTTGCAGGTCACACCGAATTGCTGCAGCTGGTTGTCTGCACTACTGATCGATCAACCACGAGCAGTGGATTGTCTTGATGCTAGCACAGCTCCTGTTCTGAACGTAACCAGCTTGGCCTCGAAATACTACATGTCTTGTAGAGGAATACTATAGGTTTTAGTCGCTGATTGATAGCTGCTGTGTCTGGTGATATTAGTACACTCAACGACGGATCTCAGTCTCATGCGAAGAAGCGCACGGAAGTGATCGGACGACATACAGAAAAGAACAAAGTTTAGAACCTGAAGTAGATCGGAACTATCCATCAGTGTCACACTCAAGCAAAGGCATTTTCTTTATGGAAAACATTCGATTTTGGAATATTTCCACTGTTAATGGTCTAGTTTTTATTGAAGTGATGTTGATGGTCAGCACTATGCGTGCAAATAGTAAATCTGATGATCGCCACCAGTCATTAACCATTAATTTTACCTATCACCAAGATTTTAAATAAGGGCTAACGCAAGCTAGCCATGGCTCTGTAGCATAAAGGTGGCCTCATTCTTTAGAAAAGCGGCTCCGAAAGGAAGGAAATTGGTAAGATATCAGCAATCGGAAAGCAAGAACATGTGTTGTCAATCTCATATCAGCTCATCAAAGACAATTCATAACAGTAAAATCTTCATTAACCTTTTTTATTAAAGCCAAGATTAATCAGAATTCTGTTTTTACCATCATAACGATGCTTAGATATTTGCAAAATTCTGGATCGCGGGCATCTTCGGTGGGAAACAAGCGCTCTATTACCCTTTCTTGGGGCTATCGCGTTCACCACCACACCATGCGGGTCCTTCGTTTCGCCTGTCTCTCAGCTTCATATTCTGTCTGTCTTTATAACTAAAAGTAATTGACTGTAATACTCCAGTTTATGTTCTACGAATGGTTATTATGTCAGGAAAATGAGAAATTAATCAGTCTGTCAATTCATTCCGACTATCCACTCCATTATTTAATTTATAGGGCTAATGATTCGTTTGAGCTAATGAAAATAGATCTGAACAATTATTATCGCTGCTACAGTAGCTGTTCTTTGTGCAACTTCTTTTTTGTAGTGATGGGAACTTGATGAAATAATTACCTTTCCTGTTATTACCAGCGTATTCGAGATAGAAGCAATCATAACATTTGTGAGACTCTGAAACAATGGTATTTTTTCGCTTTCTTCTTCAAAAAATCTCTAAAAATTTTTCGAGCCGAAGCATTAGTGGAGAAAACAATAAATGGAAAACGTTACTGAGTCCGAAAACTACTCTGTCCCAAAGTGAAACAAGGAAGGTACAGCGTATAACAACTGCTTAATCAAGAACCTCACAGAATTTCTTTCAAAACGATAGCCTATATCTTTGCCTCTGCTGAATCAAGCTCTACGTAACATCTGATTTTGTGTGCCCAATTCATGCACGGTAAGTAACAAGAATTATACGCATAAGTAACCGTACTTACCTTTCTAAAAGTGATGTGGTTTTGATGAGCCACATATAAAATTGCACCAGGAGCGTTGCAGATGACAAAGCTGGTAATAATCACTGTCACCATAATGGTTACCTGTAAAGGTACGAAGAATTTATTAAGGCAAAACTAGTGCTCTTACAAAAGAATGTGAAAAAAACCGTTTACTCGACTCGAAAAGAAGATTTTTCCATCATGCTTCCGTTTTTTTCACAAATCTCCGGCAAAATTATTGCACTAATGTATCCACATGCACTATTATTTGTATTCCACGTTTTTCTTTTAAATTGTTGCGCTTACATGAGGTTGATGATTATTCTTATTTCGCCTAACGTTTCGACGTCTTCACTCTCATCAGAGCCGATGGTCGGTTTCGCGGTCCACTGTTCGTGGCGTCTTTGTTGTCGTACCGAGACGGGATCTTCTTCAGTGAACACCACACGAATGAGACATGCTCACCCGGCGGTGCTCTTTGAAAATTATTTGTGCTGCCGAATGCTTCGGAAATGGCGACAGCCAAGGATACAGTGAAGGACACGATAAGGGCCACGATTATAGTGAAAGATGCGGTATATTTTCATAATCATTCTCGTTGATAAGACACGTTAACCGACGCGTCCAATTCCAAAAAATGCTGAGAACAGTGTATGAAGTTTTAAAAATTGGGCTACATAGAATATTTGGTCTACCGTGTCGTTTTCAAATAATCAGTCACAAACTGTGATGCTCTCCGCCGCCGTCAGAAAATTTTAGTCCCAACTACCAAACTTCCCTATCTAACTCCGTCGGCGATTGGCTGTGATGACTTGAGAGTTCCAAGGAGAACCTACCGAGACCAGCTTAAGAAAAGTCAACAAATCAAGAGGACAACAAATTCCCAAACCACAGTCTAAACCCATCCAGAAACAGAAGCATCTCCATGGAAGACGGTTACAAAGTAATGGAAGAAGCGCTGGGTAACTCACGTCTTGATAACTAGCTATTTAGGTATCTAGTCAATTCGATGATCCACTAACCTTTTGTTCCGCTTTATTCCTAGCCATAAGAATTTTTTGTTGTGCCTGTAAGTTTTCGAGCATCTGTATAGGCATCGTATTCTTTTTCAATGCCAAAACGAGAAGAATGTTGAGCAAAGCACAAACCACCAGTGGGACGAGAACAACACTAACTGCATGAAGGACCTGAACTATCGCATTCTAAGAATCGCTAAGATAAATAGTGAAAATATGCTATTTATTGAGTTTCGCAATCTACTTCCATATATCACACATAAAGAGGAAAATAACCGAAATAGTACGGTGAGATTTCGGCAATGTAAGTCACTTCCATTACACTCTAAGGCGCAGAAGAGTTAAAAGCATCCCATGGGCCAGTGAAGGAGACAGATTTCTCGATTCTACCAAAAATGTATTCATTCAGACAGTTAAATTCTAACAAATAGGTGCGTTTCCTCCTGCTCATAACTGGAGCAAAAAAGCGACTGATAATGAAAATGCTATCTTAAAATTTAGGTATGGAGCGAAATCAATAATGAAGAACACTTGTTAGAGTTTTTTAAATCTTATTCTACAAACCTCATCGTAACATGAACTGGTATAGAAATAAAAATATTAAAAATGTTGAACGAAATCTGCCTCTTAAGTGGGTTCGTGTAGTGCATTCGGAAATTACGAGTATCGCGCGGTACTCTAGTTTTTGCTCTCACAGATTATTTATCAAGCTTTAGCACTTTACTTTACCATTAACACAGTATAAGATAAAATCTACGTAACCTATTTGGAGTGGTTCCTCCTAGTTATGAAAAGCCTACGGTTTCGAGGGATATAATAACGCGTTGTAGGAAACTGTCATGAATTTCTGACCAATTTAGTGAGTTTGCGATGAAGATGCTTATGTCGGCGACTTTTTTCTTCCTACATTCTTCACCGAGATTCTCCGAATAGGAAAGTTTTGAACAGCTAATTTCGAACTTTTAGAGACGACTAATCGCCAATAAACTACAAACAAAAGTTCGACTCCAGATGCTCGGTGGCCGTTTTCGCTATATGGCACTTACTGCATGCCATTGAAGGACCATGTTTGAGGTACTGGAGTTCCTCAGTCTGTTAAGAGGCAGTTCTTTCCTCTTAACAGTCTCATCTGAATAAATTTGAGCTATGATTTCGATCTTTCCTTCCCTGCTTTTGATGGTAACCAGACATGTTTTTGAACTAGCAGTTTGATGTACTGGACAAACCAGCTGAAAATTTTCTCAAGCACCGTGAGCGGTCTTAACTGTAAATTCTTTTTTATTTGGAGATAAAACTTTTTTAATTCCGTGTAATTTTAAGTTTTTCAGGCAACCTATTGAATTCTTTCTGTTCTTCAGCAAGGAAGTTCGGTGTTTTCTTCCAGTTGCTGTGGCAAGTTCTGTATTTTCCACAGAGTGGGCAACAGCTAAACGGCATGGACAGGTTTATAGTTCCTAAAGGTGACGTGAAGACACGCGTGTATGCGTCATTTAAGTGTGTAGCTAGCAAATCGTGTGGGTGGAAATGCGACGTTTACGCTTTACGGCTACCATATATCTAAGCTATGACGTAAGAAACTGCGCGATGACTAAGTAGTTTCAAATGTTAGAAAGTTTTTTACGATTTTTTTCTGAAATTATTAAAGGAACGTACCAATAACAACCTGACGATATGGTGTGGAAAAGTATTGGACGGTAGCATGAAATTAGGTGCGGTGACTGCAAGAGCGCCGAGGACCATAAGCGCAATTGTAGCGAGAAATCGTGACGATACAGAGCGACGTGAAGTGCGGAATGGGCAACGGAACACTTGCACACGTTCGATCGTTGCGTACATCATGGACCTGTTTAAAAAGAACATAACGACAGAACACTGGATAAACTGAATGACATGGCTTCAGTAAATATCGCCTCCTCTATAATCTACAGCGTGTCTGATATATGACAGTGATAACTGTCATGAGGAAATTTCTCGCGGTCAGTAATGGGCAACGAAGAGCACGAAGACCTAGGAATGACACATTGTCAGAAATCTACTAAACGACATGTTCTAACTACACAGTTTTTAAACATGAATCAGCCACTCGGCTTACACTTGAGTGGCCTCAGTTATTTGCGACGCGATGTTTCGCATCATACCCTACCATGAAAAACATTAGGCAGTAAACAAAATTACAGAAGCAGCATAATTAGGAAAAAAGTAATTTCTACCTACCATATAGAGATCGCACTGAACCAGTTCTGAATCCCACTGATGATATGCGTTGAGTGGCGGAAGTACTGACTTTTGTGCAGCACATTCTGGAGGAGAAGTGCTTTATTTTTTGAATTATGTTACTATTATTACTATTACTAATTGGAAAACCGCGGGACTCACACAAAAGAATAGAAACTGAGGAATATGCATAAGAAGAAAGAAGAGGTCTGCGAACGCCATTACAGCAAATATCTGAACGAAATCATTGAATAACTTCATTTCCTCCTACAAGCCATCATCAACGCAGCCCGCCACTATTACAATGAGCGCTTGCGTTGTTGCCACTATGCTACCACTCCAGTGACTGAGTGCACTCTGGGAGCTGAAATTTCACCCACGAGATTGGTCCTTGACCGCATATTTTGCGATAGCAGGACGATCAGATTCAGCACATTGCCGGTGCATCCGAACAGGATCTGACAGAATAGCACGAACGTGTTAATGAAGGCGATCACCTGGTGCTGCCATTGCTGCACGTGCTGTTGAGTCGTGCTGTTCATCTGAAAATGTTGAGAACGAATAGTCAATTCCAAAGCAAGGTGTTGAAAAGGACGAGATGACGAGAACTTTTAACCTGTACTTAAAAAAGTGGCAAAAAAACCGAATATTTAGCTCGTGATTTAATGCTAGAAAGAAGTCGAACACTTCGAAGCCACGACTTGAGTTTATTCTTAAAGAATTTTATACTAGATGTTAGATGTTTTCTGACCACCTACACAAAATTTCCTTTTCGAATTTTACTTCAAAAAATTAGGAAAAAAGTATCGGAATGCTCAAGGAAAGTTGAAATGATTCAAATTTTTAAAGGCATTTTTCACGTATGCTCTTTTACCTTACGAACCTCGCCCATTTGAGAGATCTTACTTATATTTTTACCATATTTACCTTATTTGTGTTGAATCTATGTATCTAAATAAACCGCCAGCAAAACATAATTTTTATGTTTTGAAGGCAAAAAATTTGGACTTCTTGCTCAGGTTTTTTTCCTTTTTTCTCGAGTTCTCTTTCCCTTTCACTTCGGATATCGAAGCGATGGAACAGTTGAGACTTAGTGTTAAGATCACTCTTGTGTCCCTCTTGCGTCCCTACAGCATCCTTCACATTTTCAGCGGCAGTACTTTTTCTTATAAAAATTGAAAGTATAAACTCGCTTTTCAATTCCCAGCATAGTTGAGTTCTAAACAAATTATAAACTGAAAGAACGCTTAAAAAACGGTTGTTCCTACACAGGACAAGCTCTTTTTGGAACTCTGCTAAATTCTTAAGTCCTCCAAATGCTCTATTATCGAAAATTCACTTGCAGTTATGGAAAAACTAGCAATGGATTGGTCTTGAAGGCTTAGACTTTCAGTACATATAAAAACAAGTTCATGAATAATATGTCATGTCAGTACGGATTTACTCTACTCTTACTCTATTACGTCGTAACTGGCATAGATGCGAGGTAGGATATCAGTGCAACCATGTCAGTTACGATGTAGGATATGATAGAATAGAAATGAGGAATATACGGCGTGAGAGTAATAGAAGTGGGGTGATAACGAAATGGACAATGTAGTTAGGGAAAGTGAAAAAAGAGCAATGCAGAGTAAGGTAAATGGAGAAATTATATAAATGTGTCTGGCTACTGTGGAAACGATAAGGTGGGAGACGATGGGAAATGGAAAACCAAAAAAGGTAGGATATGTAGGAAAGTAAGGAGCATAATGGTGTAAGATAAAGATAAAAAAATTAATTCATAATGTTTACAGAACAAAGCTGCTGCTATTACTATTTTAAGGAATGCAGGTCATCAAGACGTCTGCGATGAAACTGACAACATAGCTGTCTAGACTTTCAGGCTCGATGTCCAACATTGTACTCTTGAGAGTTTCTCAGATAGAGTTCTAGGAAAAACTTAACGATAAAAATATACAGAGCGTTTTCCAGAACGATTCCTAAGAAGGACCCAAAGAAAAGAATGCGAAAGCAAACTATGCTATTTTTTTGGACGAGCTTCTGTTTAAGAGCAACAACAACAGCTATAGCTACTAATTGCTCCTTCAATTGTTTAAATAGATGTGCTATTATCAAGGAAAAAATCCAATTGTCCAATAATAACAGAAACATCACAAAAAAACAACCTTATTAATTTAGATATCCAAGTTGCACATGGGTTTCTTGGAACTAAATGCACAATGGAATCGATGTTCATGGTCGAGCACTGTTGCTGATGACACGAACTCCACAGACTCGTTACCGCCATTACTTGCGAGGAAATATGCTCCTTCATTTTTTCCTGAGCACCAGATTCCTGAGCAGCCGGTCCGGTAACATCGTGGATATCGACGCGTTATGTTACGAAAACCAATCACTGTGGTCAACACAAATTTAGTCAGAGCGGAATAGTCGCTAAAATTTTTTCGCATTTGCCAACTCTTTCTCTTTTACAGTGGCTTCAAGAGTGAGGAAAATTAAGCCCTAATTTTTTTGGTCGTAGCTACGGAGTTATGGATACCGATGAGTTGTTTTCCAAGTTCTTATGTGGGGATAGCCGTGATCACGAGTAAACTGTTTGGCCGCACCAGACATGAATCCTATTTGTTGAAGATGATTCCGAACCACCTCTCTTATAGTTGCCATTCATTTGATTGGTTTATTGCAGCATTTTGGCCGAATTTACGTGTGGGGTACTATTCGTATATACACGAAAACCAACATATTGAATGTATTGATATACAGACAGAATGTATATTTCAATCCAGCAAGACGCAGACAAAGGGGTTGACATTTAATCTGCCTCTATCATAAACGAACATAACAATAATAGGCATAACAAAAACAATACGAATACTTCAAAATAACGAACGTGAAATCGAGGAACTCCCGTGGTCATGTCGGCCACAAGAAACCTCTGCTGGAAGCAGCAAAAACAGAGTCTGACATCTCATTTGATACCTAAACTTGTTAGGAAATTGGGCACTACGACAAGATGTTTTACACATTCGAAGTAAGAAAGAAACAAATTCAGTACAGAGTCCAAATGAAGCGTGCGTCTTTCCTGAGGGAGAAAGCGAAACAAAATAAAACGCACTTGATTTTGAACGGTATATTCACAACAAGGTACCCATGAAAAAGACAAGACCTGTTCCCATATTCCCTCTAAGAAAGTGAGGTATCGGATTTCGAGTCTCAGAAGTTCCTGAGAAGCCACAGAAACGTAGTGGATGAGCAGTCATTGCAGAGCACAACGAAAATAATGGAGGATTATACGTCAAACAAATGGAGTTCTTCAAGAGACCAGTGGGCAGTGTTGAAAACAGGATCCATAATGGAATGTCCTGATGATCCTTTAGAGCAAATTCACGCTTTCGTCAGCTTCGTATATAATGAGCGAGACACTAATTCGTCTCAGTTGAAGGAATTTGATAGGCTTTAAAACTAGTAGAATCCAATTGGGTGTTTTATCGTGTTCTCTATTATAAGATCCATGTCCTGTTTTACCATAGTCACTACACTTTCACATTTAACCCAAATGATACATCTAATCAACACCACCATTAATTAGAGAAATTGCACTCAATTAGGTCAGTATACGTTCAGTTACCCAATTAGTTTAATCCGTGTGGTTTTTACTTTAAAGATCATTCCCGATTTCTCTCTCGCAAAAACATAACCTGTGCATAGCAAAGGTGAAGAAAATAAACTAATACTTTAATAGTTGTATAGTTTATTGGAATAAATACTAGATGATAGAGAAAACAGTGCGAAAATAAATAAACGACTAACAATGGCAAATGAAATAAACAAAGTGAGGCGGGGCATAGGATTAAATACAAACAATAACGCAGGGACAAACTTCCAACAGGCCAACTTCCAAGGTAACACGAATAAATGAAGAAACGCATATTTGCTGCTCATTTGCGCAGGTTGCCTTACATGGTGCAGAGGTTTCGACATCCTCCTCAGTCATTTCGTTTCCTTTCAGTTGCGGTCAATAGAGTTGGTAAGATTTATGGATGACTTCGGCTGCAATTTGAGCAATTGCCCTCCTTCTGAAAGCTATTTGAGCATAGTTCTTCTTATGCGGAGAGATGGTAATGACAGACTTTTCTAACCCTTTGGTCATAGAGATAGATCGTGGAACCATTCAAGCACATTCGAGTTGAAAAAAATTCCTGGCTCCGGTTAATTCAAGAGCGACTATAACTCAACTCGACGCGATAGTGCAAATTACGATCTCGTTGGACGCGCCTCATTTTACTGGCAATGGCATATCCCCATGATTCCGCTGCCATGAATCTCTCTCTAGTGTTAGTGCCACATCAATAGGTCTGTCTAGAGTAGAATGTACATGAGAAATTGGTCTGCTACGAAAATAGCACGCATAGTCCACGATATATATCCAAGCAGTGGGAATTCGCCTTAGCAACAGGAAGCTAATGTTATTCACAAAGCATGGCTATCGATTTGTTGTCGAAAGTGAACCAGATGATAGACTCCAGTTAGTGCCACGCTGTTGTAAAGGAAAAGTGAGCGAAACGTATCTGAATTCAAAATTTGTGCTACAAAAATGTCGTCGTATCGAAACGTGTACTTAACGAAGCTGGTTACAAATATAAATGACCTACCAAATAGATTAGATTGTAGTTTAAAACCTCCACGTGTGCGAGGCTCTAAAGGACCATCCTTTATACGCGAAGACAAACAATTTCAACAAATTTCAAACGCTCTGCCAGCGTCCTCGTATGCGTACTGATTCTGCCACCATTATAAGAGAAGGGGAACCACGACAAACCCAAAGACGACATACGCATACTCATACTAACAACTACTTCCTATTTTACCGCATTGGAATTCAGTGGATCCTCAAAGTATTGCGCTGATGAATGAGCACTATAGACTTATGAACGCGTCATTTCTTGTTCAGCAATCGCGAGGTTGTTAAACAGCATACATTTACTTCCATGGAACAACACAATACAATACAACGCTAGCTGACGTTTCGGCAGTATCGCCTTCTTCAGAGCCTGGAAGGGTATACTGATATGCAATCTGCTGCGGCCAAACGTTTCAGTAACATGTGCATTCTTTCTTGATAAGCTTGCACGAGGTTGATAAATATATTTATTTTCGGCTAACGTTTCGACGTCTTCGTCTTCCTCAGAGCCGATGATCCGAGTCGATGGTCCATGATTGTTGTTCGAAATGCAAAACAAGGGTTTCGATGGTATAGTGGGTAACAGGACAAGATTCCGAGAAGGTAGCCCTGGGTTTAAGTCTGGCCTGGGATCCAAGTTTTGCAAATATTTCAGCATCATTATGCTTGTAGCTCTCAATGCTTCAGTTATGTATTTATATTTGACTAAAAAGAAATTACGGATGAACAACATAGCACCAGAGCGATGCACGAAGAAACGAGTGGACTTGGGATTCTAATCAGAATAAAAACGTATAAAGAATGTAGATTATTGTTTCCCAGAATAACGTGTGAGAAACTGTACTGTTATTGAGAAAAGATGAGAAGAGCAATCGCTGTTATCGAACGCGTTCTCGAGTGATCATTGCTAAGAGTACCGTCACACAAGTAAGAGGAAATCCAAAGAAAAAGCGTATGTGAACGAAAACTCCAAAACAGCGTTGCTGTCGTGTACTCCAAAATGTTAAAGGTCAGGACACATGATATTACTTGACCATAATTGGTGAGTAGGATCTTTTAGCCAATGAGAGCTGGTTATCGCTAAGCTTAGAAAGACCATCGCCATGTCACTCAGGCTTTCCCATGTTGATCCCGCAAAATTAGAATGACGCTGCTGGCGTCCAAATGGAGAAAACCATTCCGCTGCTCACAAGAAAGAATGGATAGTTCGCAGTTTCCATTTGAGTTACTCGATGGCTTACGAAGTCACGGAAGATGCTGGTGATTTATGCCATCCTCATTAGCAATTCCTTCTCTGCAAAATCATATTATCTCTTTTTGTGCTATGCTGTCGGATCTTCGCTCTCATGCTATTGGCTTCTGTGTATACGCATTGCAAAAGTATTCATGAATAATGTTGTTTTCACAGAAGAGTATTATTTGCTTCCCTGTGAGCACAAATGGTTTGGCTTTGTGGTGGCCAGTAGATCCTCCCATTGTCACTTAAAGTAAAAACTGCGAAGGTGTTTAAATAACACGGGATTGGTTTTTACTTAAATATCATTCTTATCGCAAATTTAGGGCGCGTGTAGTTCAGTGGGCGAGGCCGCCCGCCGTGCAATACACATGGGTCGATCCCCACATCCCAGGCTCATCTAGCCATCCATCGCTCCGGGGTCGGCAAATTGGTACCAGACTTGCCTGGGAGGATAGCAGCACTGGCTTGGTAAATGGGTAGGCCACCGAGAGTCATTGTAAAGGCCAAATATGCATTCAATCATTTCCAGCGATACCTAATGAAGTCGAATGCACTGCGCATCCCTAAGGATTGATCAACGCCGAGATCTTTATCCTTTTTTTTCATCGCGAAATCAAAATGAAACGAAGGCGAGACGTGATGGGCGCGTCTGAAGTGCTAGTAGAGGTTAGCTTTGTGTTTTCCGGTAAGTAACGTCGATTCTATCTTTGAAAAGTTTCATTCGTATTAGAACTCACTGTGAAGGGCCATATAACATGTTGACGAAAGTCCGAGTAATATTTTGTCTTAACATGTTTACCAACGTGATGCAAACAAAATGCCGCTACATCGTACTGTTCGTCCTAAAGCTTCCAGTGATTCTCATGTCATCTACGTGTACAAAACAACTTATTGATTGGCGTTCTGCTTTACTTTGGGCCGTTAATGATTTCATCCGACTTTCTATAATTGGCCCATTGAAGACAACAGCCCAACGTTTGGGCGCCTTCCGTTGAGAAAATGATCTGTTTTTTACAGTTTTCCGATATCATTAGCACATACGTAAATAAGCTTAATTTTTTAAAGACGTCCGCTTGGGATTACGCCTACTTTTTCGCCGCGCGAAGCACATGATGGATACTCGCCCCCAAAAAAGTACCTTGCAAATCATTAGTTGTAGATGAGGATTCCTCATGGAACACGTTTGGCGGAGCACCTCTTTTACATAAGTTTCCAATTGCCTGTGAAAAGTAAGCAGAACTTCTTACGCTAAAATAACTTATCCCAAAAGTATGCTTTAAAAGCAATGGATACAGTTCACTATGCTTACTCCGAAATGCTTTGCATCAATGCACGCATGAATTTTCTCTTAGTAGTCTATAATGATGTTGCAGAAATAAGCGACCTAAACCAAATTTCATTCTTTTCAGGTACATCTCGTAATAGTACACAGGATCAACTTTCTCTTAACCTCGGCATTGGATTATGAATTTGTCGCTTTCTCCTTCAGCAATCGCGAGGTTGTTAAACAGCATACGTTTACTTCGATACAGTAACACACATACAACACAACCGTAGCTGACATTTCGGTAGAATCGCCTTCTTCAGAGCCTAGAAGGGCACACTAATACGCCACTCACAGGTCAAACGCTTCAACAGCGCAAACAGAAAGATGAGAATCTGAACGATAATTACAAGATCTACGGCTCCTCGAAAAAATCAACCGCTTTTTCACCTGTCTTCCACCGAGGAAGAGCAGCCTCTCAGAGTCGCATATGATTGACGTCTGCACCACCCCACATCAACGATCGATACGAAGGTACGGGGCGAGATCATGCGTGACCTTGGAGCATTCATCCCTGCTATTCATTGTAGGATTTTTGGCATTTATCCTAAAAGCCTCGAGGAATTAGCGCATTGGTGTTTTAGGATCCCGTGCGAAGATGGCGACTTTTACATCAAAATCGTCTCCGCTATGCTTTTGTATCATATGCGTCCCTAGTGGCGTGCCTTGTCTTGCCTTTCGTTTGCCATCCAGGAGTTCTTTTATGCGGATACATAAAGGTCTGACCGTTTCGCTAATATATTCGTCTCCTCAAGTGCTACAAGAAACCAGGTATATCGAACCTGAATTCATGCATTCATTGCATTGCATTCATGCATCCTTCCCGGCCATAAGGGCAGATTATGCAACTTTGTGTTTCACATAGAGGCCCATATAGGCGGTTACGAACTAACCGACTACGTAGAGTAGCCGGTGGTATTTTAACTATCGCGACCAATTCCTCTAGATATGCCCTTCTTAAGCATCGTTTTACAGCTACGCTTACTTCATCGTTTATAAAACGCAACATAAACGGGACTTCCTTTGGCCAAGTGTTTCGCACGGGCGCGCCGCTCTCTTTCTAATTATCTCGTGAGGTAACAATTTCGTAGCCATAGGAGATGGCTATTTCCCGAGCTAATTTGCGCGATCCTTTCTTTAGTTCCGTATTTGTGTACACAGAGGTGGTTGTTCGAAACATGTTTCTTACAACCGCCCTCTTTGTGTGTGAAGGGTGGGAGGAAAGGAAATGAACCAGGTTGTTTTTATTATTTGATTTTCGGTACCACTTTGTCATGTAACCGCTACTTGATAGATTTATTTTAAAGGTGGATTTTTTCGAGAAGCCGTAGATCTTGTAATTCTGGTTCAGGCTTTCATCCTTTTGTTTGTGCTGTTGAAGCGTTTGACCTGTGAGTTGCGTCTTAGTGTACCGTTCCAGGCTCTGAAGACGTCGATTCTACCGAAACGTCAGCTAGTGTTGTATTGTATCGTGGTTCTCTATGGAAGTAAATGTAAAAACCGCATATCTCGTGAAGTCGCTTTCGTTTTATAAACTTCGGCACGACTCGATGTTGAAAACAGCGGCGGAGAAAGTTGACTTGCTGTCTAACTAGGACAGTCTTTTGTCTTAATGACAATGCTGCATTCACAAGTCGAAAGTATTTTGCTGGTACATCTTTTAGCAGTTCCCAGGATCGACTTTCTCTTAACCTCGGCATTAGAATATGAATGCGTCTTTTTCTTGTTCAGCAATCGCGAGGTTGTCAAAGAGCATGCATTTACTTCCGTAGAGAAACACAGTGCAATATGACAGTAGCTGACGTTTCGGCAGTATCGCCTTCTTCAGAGCCTGGAAGGTTATACTGATATACAATCTGCTAGGCCAAACACTTCAATAACACATATAAAAAGACGGAAAACTCTATGGGGCAACCAGAGGACAGCCAACAAGTACGAGGCATCGAAATGGAACCACTTAGAGCTGCACTACGAAGCAAGCAGAACGAGATGTTTGCCAGAACGAAGAAGTGCGCAACGAAGGAGCATTTTTGTGCTTTGTATTTGGAGGATCGCCTTTGAGAATGAATAATTAGTGGGTCAATACTGATATGCGATTTTATTAGGTCTAATGCCAAAATAACCATACAACGAAAATTCGAAAATCTTTTGGGTGATTCACATGTTTCATTTTCAAGAAACAACCGCAAACGAATTCCTTACGTTTCTGATAATAGTCAAAATGGGGTTGACATTGCACCAAGAAAATTTAGGGTCACCGTGATTGGGGGCGTAATAATACCTTAGATGTGCGCTCGCTATTAGAATTGGGCCCAAGTTTTGCACCATCACAGCCCATTTCTAAAACGACGCTGCGTAGGATAGCATGCAGCCTTTATGGGCTTCAAGATCGACTCCGCTATCAGACCAAACAAGAAATATTAAATAGAAATAAAAATCAAAAGGCGGCAGCACAACCACCATATCCCTTCCCTAAAACGTTTTTCAGATAGCAGGACCCTAGCGATATAGTTGACATAAAATTCCGCACGATTTCGGACGGCGTTCTCAAGGCCTTTAATCACTACCGCAGTAGAAAGTATATCTCTAACCTTGCAGCCGCACAACAATGTGGCATGCGAAATAGAGAATTAATAAACTCGAAAACAATAAGATTTATTCCTCGCCAGCTGGATGTTGAGATAACAGGAACATCTTAGTGATGCCATCCTCTATCGCCCATCCTCTGAAAAGGAATAAAAATCATTACCGAAAGCTAAACAATCAATGAATCAGTGTCGCAAAGGCTGCGGGTTTAAAATCATCGGTTATTTCGCACTTTAAAATCGATGAGCCAACATTTCCCGTCGTATACCTACTTATTAAAACACGTAAGTCGGTATCACCTGATGATCATGAGTCAACCAATCCGTCATCATTTAAGGTTAGACCGATCATCAGCTGTGTAGACGAGCCAACGGATAGAATAACCTGGTTTTTAAGCCTGATACTTACCCAGTTGCTTAACCACATTCCAGCTCACCTCACAAACACCCAAATGTTCCTAGAACGTCTACGTAACGCTTCTCCTAACAACGCGTACTTAACGGAGTCATTCGACGTTTCCACGCTCTACACCAACGTATCGAATGACTCCGCAATGCAAGCCATTCATGAACTTCTTGTTGAACATGAAGGAGGAATACATATGCATGGATTCTCTATTTAGCACATTATGGTTCTCTTAAAGGAGTGTCTAAACTGTTCGATTTTCAGATGGTCTGAGAAATATTTCACGCAAATGAGGGGGTTGGCAATGGGACAGCGATTGGCACCAAGCCTTGCCATTGTGTTCATGTCTAAGATAGGAACCCCTGTTCTCGATCTCCGGCCACTACTCTACTGCAGATATGTAGATGATTCGTCTGTCGTCTTCTGTACGCAGGAGGAGATGGACAAATGCTTTGAATTATTGAACGAGCAGTCTGAGTACATAAAGTTCACCCGGGAAAAACAGAGAAAAAACTGGCTTCCGTTTTTGAACGTTCAAATAAACCTATCAAATAGTAGTTACTTCACAAAGTGGGACCTTTAGCCTTGTGAAGAAGAATAAATATTGTTAAATATCTTAACCACTTATTCAGAGACAGATAAAGCAATTAAGCTCGGTACAACTCGTAGCAGAACCGACCTTGTCAAGCGAAGCAGTTTTTATTGTAAAGAACTACCCCAATGATAATGGTAATCTTTCCAATGGTTGGCAAAAAATACTCGAAAACTAATGAAAGGGATAAATATAACGGTGAGTACACAAGGTGAGATTCATGTATGTTGTACTAACAGAACACAATTTCGGTCCACATCAAAGAAATGGAGATGCGAGCTTCTTGTATGTCTCTCTACTGTACAGAAGCGATTAACAGGCCAATTATGAAATGCCACCCGGAAAAAGGAAGCACTTCTGTACCGAGCAAAGATTATGGTCATAATGACGATCTCAAGGTGAAACATAATTTAAAAGAGACGCACATCGATAGAAAGAATATTACATATACCTTCTTCTTACATGACTGAACATGATGTGTATCATATTGTGCAGATCCCAACACTTCTGGCATTGGATTCTTTTCGTCGCACCCGCCCAAAAATAAAGCCTTTCGAACCGACCAGGTTGGGTTGCCTGCGTAGTGAACAGGATCTCGACTACTCCGCTATCTCTTCCCTACACTGATCTATAGAGGTGGCCAAAACTAAAACCTGAACCTTTCTAACCTCTAACCACAGTTTGAAAAGCTGGCGAAAACTTGCGCATTACATTAGCAATGCCCTAAGACTATATGTGTCCAGAAGTGTTACAAAAAGTTTTTATTCCTATCATCTCCATCAGGTCTTCTCTCGTTTATCGTGAGTGACTAGAGCCGACACCAGCAAATTCTCCATTTAGCCCTGTGGTACTCAAGACTAGTACAACAGGGTCTTTCCGGTCTCTGGACACATTAAGTATCATCTCTCTTCTAGTGATTTCGTGAATATCTATGTAAGACGCAATACGCGTCCAGTTCAGCCGATTTTCGACATTTTGGCGTGTAGAACGATGTCTCTGATTTTTGGCTGTTCTTCATTTTCTCACATAATAATTAAATATCAATAAAGGCGAGTGTAGCGTTATGACCAGTGGTAACCTGTGGTATATGCGTGGTCTATGGTTCAATTACGCGATCAGGGTCGCCAAGCCTTCCATTTGGCACATTGGTACTAGACAGCTTTATGAGGTCAGTAGTACTGACTTGATGCATCGGTGAGCCTCCGCCAATCGTAGCAGGAAGTCACCGGCCGGATATGCCTCCAATAATCTCTACGATGCTACGAATGGAGTCAAATGCACGTCCCATGTCCGGTTACTGATCAGCTCCGAACGCTTTTTCGTTTACCCTTGTACATAAAAAACATGTAAAACAATAAAATAGAAGAAATTTCACAGAAGGAAGGGCCTTGCACAAAAGGTTTTCCTGGCTTACATTGTGGAAAGAATGTGCGTAGTGGCAAACAAGAAAGAATGAAAAAAAAGTAGAACTAAGAAGAATACGGAATTTTATTGTTATTCGAAAATGCTTCTATATTTTATTAAACATAGCAGCAAGTGAAGCGCGGAAGCCGATAGAAAACATTGTCTTCTATAGAACTTCGAAAGTATTCTTAACCGTTTTATTTACTGCCTATTCTTTTTAACGGCAGGGTGTACATTGCGGAGAGGAGACAAGCGAAACGAAAGACCCGCATGGTGTGGTGGTGAACCCGTTACTCCCCGGAAAGGACAATAGCACGTTCGTTCCTCCCGCACACACCTGCAGTCCGAAGTTTTGCAAATATCTCAACGTCATTAAAGTTATATTTCGAAAGTATCGTTCCTTATTTCAAAATATATTCTTGATAAGCTCTGATAAGCTTACATGAGGTTGATAAACAACTTCATTCGGCTAACGTTTCGACGTCTTCAGATCCAATCGATAGTTCACGGTTCTTCTTCGTCTCGATGTGGTGTCTTCGCCTACCTATCGAGTTGGGTCTTCCTCAGCGAACCATGTCTCCAGTGAGCCTCACTCATTCCTTGGTGCCCTTTCATATCGTATTGTATAATTGTTTTCCCTGTATTGTATTGTTCGTTATTTTAATTAGTTTCCGACACACCAAAATTGTCAGCATCGTTGTGGAAATGTTTGGAAGCGGCATAATGCTAATCATTTCTGGAGAAATTTTATGACAACTTAGTGAAAACATCTATTTGAGCGACCAGTTTGGTTTCTGGAAACAGTGGCAAATTTTCGAGACGATTTTCAGTACGCTAATCGTTTAGATGTTAGCCATTAGTAAAAAAAACCGAAATCCCAACTTAGGTTATACAAAACAGTTTTAAGAAATATTATCTCCGCAACAAATTGAACTACGCTGAAAAACATCTTATGTATAATCTTTCATTGGCAAGCTAAAAACGAGGCTGACAAAGACGCTTCTTCCGCTGACGTTTCGACGTCTTCGTCTTCATCGGAACCAACGATCCGAGTTGGTGGTCCACACTCGTTCGTATTCTCGATGTGGTATCTTAGTTGCCTTATCGAGTCGGATCTTCTTCGGTGAAGCACCGCTCAGATAAGGTAATTTCACCCGGCGATACTCTTTTATACAGGACGGTTATTGATAATAATGACTGTCCGTTAATAATAGCCTATTTCTCAGAAGACAATCCATCCTGCACTCAACGAAACAGTGTGCAGGTAAGCGGTGAAACACTAGGAAACTCTAAAAGAAAATCCATCTCTAAGTGATGGCACTACTCACCGAGAAAAAGGAAGCGATGTCTGAAGAAAAAGAAATAGTAAACAAAACGAAAGAATAACACATGGAATAACTACCCTTCCGCATTTCTCACATTCGATTTAAACTTTCCACTGCTTCACAATGTTGAGAACATAAGATTTAAGTGTTTAAATGGAGAAACCGGGATTAATTTTCTTAGAAAGCATGCAAGACTTTTCAATTCTTCAAAGCGATCCATCTTTTCATTCAGGGTTCGCATTGAAAAGCACGATAATAGAATAGAATGCAAAGGAAGCGTCGAAAGCTTTAGTGAGAGGAAATAATTTCACGTTTGGAGAGAAGTCGAAATAACTGAGATAACAATGAGTGAACATTTGGACAGTGCAAAAAGGAAAGATGAAGTCAGTGTTTTTTCTCAGCACATCTGAAGTGGTTAAAACTTTTTGAACCCCAATTGGTGCAAGAGAAATAACTGTCATAGCCGGGACAGGAATTTGAGCGCAACTAAGACCTCTTCATTAGCCCCTCATGTCTCTCGTAGCCAGCCGTCTACGGTGCCAACCACTCTTTTTTTCTTCGGTGCTAAATTTCCTAAGCCAATGGCGTTCTTGACGGTAGCTCATTTATTTATCAGTGGTTAATTTAAATTTTGCTTCTGACGTTTTTGAAAAAAAGAAACAAAAATCGAGTGGCACGAAGGTCTAAAAACAATCAATTGTTCGAAGAAATAAAACAGTTGAACTGCAACACAGTAATTCTGTAGGTAGCAGCATAATAATATAACCGTAACAAATACTGTTCATAAACATTCCTTTACCGTGACCCCTTTTTAGAAGAACGTTCTTTTTGCAAAAAGAATAGACAACTGCAAAAATCAAGCAATAGGATCCAAAAGCCATTTTAAATTGGGATTTGCATATTTCCTTAGCTAGCTTATGCGAAGATTCCATCACTAACAATATCGATGCAGAATGTTACCGACTTGTACAGCAGCTCAACGAAATTGCTGGCAACCTGGAGAGTTTAAAAGTCACCTAAAAAAAGGTCTATCATTAGCGAGCTCAAGCTGTCAACTTGCTCCAGGGCAGACTGATAGGATGTAGAAAGTGCCGGCCTGTAGCTGAGCCTAAACAGAAAGCTGGGTGGGACAAACACTTCTGCTTCCGCTATTTGAGTCGTCAATTCATCATATTCTTAACATAGAGTAACATCCAGGAAACATTCAACAGAGCAAAGAACGTTGAATTTGGCGTCCACTCTTTTCGAGAACAACGTAATAAAGCGGAATGTGTTGTTCAGAAAGCTCTAGTAGGTGGACCTAATAGGGCACAATCTTCGACCCCACGAGATCACTGTGTTGCAATGAGATATCTGAGCAAATTTCATAACGACTGTCAATTTCTTCAGCCTGGACTGGGTATATATGCACACATAAAACAATTTCAAGATTTCAGGATAAATTGATGAACGCAGGATTGGGCAAATCGCCTCCGGGCACCAAATAGGAAGACTAGTGCGTCCAGAAACCATGTACAATGCTCTTACTTTCCAATTATAGAAATTCAAAGAAAGAAAAAAAGCTGTGTTAGATAATGATTTATGTCTTTCCATTAGCATAATGTGAACGGGAAACTGTATTTGGTCATTAATCGGCCAAAATGGTAGCAATGGAAAACGGAGAAAAAATTGACAAAACGTATATCAGGAGAACATGGTGCACTCATTCCATAATTCGAATGAAATGCTTTAGAAGATAAGTGGCAAAAAAATTGTCTACAGTAGGAAAAAGCTGATAATTGTGGTGAGTTTATTTAAGCATTCCCTACACGACATGCGCGTATAGACCAGTGGTTTGAGGCGCCATGTAATACACACGTGGTCGATGAGTCGACCTCTTGCCGCGGGCTCACCATGTTTTCTTTTCAACGGGATCTGAAAATTGGTACCACACTTCTTTGGGAACATAGAAGCATTGACTTGGTGCATCAATTAGTTACCGTTAGCCGCTGTACAAACCAGTTGTGCATTCAGTAAGCTCCATTGTTCTTGATGAAGAAAGAAGAGTGGTGCACCTCTCATGGTTTTATCAACGTGAGGAGCCTTATTCTTATCCTTGTCACCCTTCGCAATCATGGTGTACTCTCTCGTGAACGGTTCTCACTATAGCAAAAACTTTTCATGAGAAAGGTCACTAATAACTTTCAAACCGACCGTCATTTAATATCGGTAGCATTAATCAATACCTTCTTGGATTTTTATGCTAGCAGGAGATTGATGAAAAGGTTTATTCAGCTAACATTTCGACGTTTTCACGTTCATCAAAGCAGATGATTCAAGTAGATGGTCCGCGGTGGCTCGTACTGAGATGGACCTTCTTCAATGGAGCACAGCTCGAATGACAAGGTACCTCCCGGTAATGCTGCTCCTTCATACAGGACGGTTGTTATTGTTATGACTATCCGCTGAAAAACAAATTAATATCAGTCGACTCAGATCATCAGCTCTGATAAAGTCGAAAACGTCTAAAGTTGCCAAATAAATTTTTTTATCAACCTCTTGTCAGCCTGACAATTCAAGGTTGTTACCAATGTTTCGTGAAATCACCTAACGTAGATCGAAAATAAAAGCCGGTTCTATATGGCAGCTTCAAAATGTCATAGCCTAGTCATAATTATGTCACTCACAATGAAGAATATTGGAATTCACACATTCTTCTGGTATAATAGAGGGCTAGTTATTATGACAACGCAAAAATGTAAAATTCTGGGAACAATGAATTTTTCAAATCCATTCTCGGCAGCTGCTTATGTGCTGAATTTCCTTCCTAGGAAACAGATTTTGTGAAGTGTCAAAAGAATGACAGTAATCAGACAAATATATTTCATCAGCATATGGAATGTGTTTACAATGTGTAAAGTGTGATCGAACTTCGTGAGAAGGGATTAAAGCTTTTCTGTTTACCGTTGTCTGATACTTCTGCTATAAGTTTACACACTCCATCAATTCCCTGGCAGTATTCTAGTACATAATCATTCTGCCAAAATTTAAAATTGCCAGGAATTAATTCTGTTGTCAAGCATCAAGAGTTATCATTCCTTCCTTTTGTGCAAATCGGACTTTGTAAGTGTATAACGAGCTTCATGCCGGTTCAAGCACTGAGCTGAACGTCGCTCGTTGCTGGAGGTGATGCACTTGTCACTGCACAGACGCAACCGTGGCAACTTCACTGCTCTCGGTTCAATCCTATGGTAATTATTTATGGAGCCTTTTCCATTTTTTCGATGCGTTCCAAAGACCGAATAACTGTTCGGTTGTCGACGTGAGATTTTTCTTTGGACTCTCAAGTCGTTCTTGGAGTGTCAGCCTGGATAATCAATTCCAGTTTGCCATGGTTAACTACTGCATGACGTCCATGGGCTTCATCGTCATTAAATTCTTCATGTCGAAAACATTTAAAACTATAAAAATCGGCCTTCATACGACCGCGATATGAACAATCAACTACCTTCTTTCATTGATAAACTGACACGTGGTTACCAATCATCCGGCTGACTTGTCGACGTCTTCGTCTTCTTCAGAGCCGATGATCCAGGACGATAGTCCACAGTCCACGTTGAGGTTGCTTCATTCGACTGATGCATATTAGTGGAAGAGAGTACGTTTTAAATTGTTTACGTAGACAAAACGTTCGGATGTGTTACCTTGCTCCTATGCTTTGATGACATTTTCAGTTAACTCTGCGGCATTACCACTAGGCTTCAACTCACGAAGCAAAACAGAAGTAATTTTTTTGCCACTGAGAGCATCATTCAAACAAGTTTAAACACCACAAAGTAAGTCTCAAAAAAATTTCTAAGTAAAAATTAACAATATATACATAAATAGTTGCTATAAAATGTATTTGTGAAAGTTTTAACAACAAAGGTAGTAGTTATTCTTAAACTAAACCACTTGAAGAAAAAACTATCGTCACATAACGGCAAAAATGTCGAAATAGTCATTGCCGGCAGCTCCGATAGAGTTAAAAGAAAGCTGAGAAAAAGTCAAAACAAAGGCCTTGGGTGGTGCAGTAGATCCGACGTGAGGGCCCGGAAAGTGTGGTGTCAAGTTCCAAATCCAGCTACGTTTCTGAGTCTTGTTCGTATCTCATCATGCCTGTGGTTGTATTTCACATCGCATCCTACTTGGAAAAAAGAATAAGCAATGAATAAAGGTTAAAGCATATATCCTTACATATATCGCAGTAATCACGAGGCGAAGCCTCCAAAAGGGAAAAAAAACCGTTGCAGAAAAAATAAGTAGAAAATTGATCATTAATACTTATCTGCCTGGATACTTGGACGACCTGTCTTTAATAATTGTGTAGGCCCTAGCATAATCGCCATTTCCGGAGTTTTTTGGCTTTAACATTGCGTTTCCCTAGAGTTCTAAGGTCAGCCTGACCAAAGTCTGCTCCAAGTCGTCACCACCAAAAGCAGTCGAAGCCCTTGTGGATCAAAAGGAGATTTGCCACCATGCGACCGATTTTTGACACCAGGGCGGTGGTGGATCCTGATATTCGTTCACTCTTAGCTAGGGTTTCTGATGGAAACGCCGGACTCCTTCTCAACTTGGAAGACCCTGCTAGGGAGATGAATCCTTCCGCTGTACATCGTAGTCCGGCACCCAGGAACACCTCCTAGTCACGAGACGATAAACCGTTGGGACGATTATTAATAGCTAAGTTAAATAATGGTCGGCTTGAAGAATTGTTATTTGTTATTCGCTAAGTGATAGATAACATAATAGCGAACGTTGCAGGGTGGATTAACCACTGGAAAACAAATTCTTATCAACGGACAGTCATGTTATATAGTCATAATCCAAACAACAACCCCTTCGTATAAAAGAGCGGCGCTGTCGGGTGAGATTGCTTCATACGAGCGGTGCTTTGAAGACGATCCGATTCAGTACGATGACGAAGACGATACATCGAGAACAAAACGGCAGTAAACCATCGACTCGGATCGTCGACCTTGACAAAGACGAAGACATTGAAACGGTAGCCGAATAAACATTTCTATCACCCTCGTTGAGCCTAATAATCTAAGAACGTGTTGATTATTAATGCTAAGGTTAAATGATTGTCGGTTTGGAAAATAAAAAATTGTGATGAAAGTTATTGATCAGCAACATAGGTTGTGAACAGCTCAGATATCAGTTGCTTGGTTAAGCTTCAACAAAATCCAGTGAATAGCTAAGTGGATTTGGTTGCCTAATTACTATCAATTATTTCTGTGGAGAATAAAAAAAAAGAAAAAATCATTTTTCAGAGGCATAACTTATTGTGACGATGTTTAGTTCTATAGTTTAGTTTTATAAGTTTTATAACATAACTCTCGTCAAATATTGTTATTACAATTACCCCATAAAGAATAATCGACATTTGAAATGAGGAGTCGCCTAGGTAAACGACTCATCCAGAGATCAACGATATCTTACAATAGACGGCAAAATGCAGAAATTACATCTCCATAATGTCTCGGCAATATCATCATCTTGTGCCGCATGCGACTACTAATCTTAACACAGAATGAGAAAAGCTGCAGTAAAGTTCAGACGAACCGTCATCATTCAATAAGAAAATGCCATGTCGTTCATGAAACGAACATTCTAAACAAAATTATCTCTCCATATTGCAAATTAGGAAAGAGATGATCGACAGTTACGAAGAGCTTGTGGAAACATCGTAGTTCTTCAATCAAACGCGGAACATATCTCCGCCTTCCCCGAGGCGATGACTGAGAATAGGGCAAAGCTGAAGAATGATTCAGGGTAAACACACCCAATTATATCTTTGTAGATAAAAAGTGCTGCTGCAAACCGGTCAAAATGGAATACATTGAAGAAACGTGCCAAGACCTGTAGGAATAAAATATTCGCCTGCCAACCCTGATGAACTAGGATGACGTTCCTATCAAGCTCCAATCATGATATGGGTTTACTAAACTATGAGCTGTAAAGTAATCTTCTCTTTTTAAACGACACGCTACTCGCTTAAAGTTGCATGGGTCGAACTATATGCACTTTTTACATTTCCCTATGTTAATGCATATTGGGATATATAACATCTTTGAGCAGTTGAGGACCTTACGCACGGTGATTCTGTCCAATGAGGGTACTCGAAAGGATCTCCGCATTTACTACTTGGCTTACTTGATGACTGTTCTCTACAAGCTCCTACTATTATTACCCTATGGCACAGATCAAGAATTTTGGAAGTGGACAAACCAGTTCAGCGAGCAAAATTCAGGTATTGGCTCTTTTCTATGGAGCATATGAAAGCCGTAACCATATAAATGTGTCCTTTTCTCTTATGTGAAGCTACGTCGACTACGGAAAAATATTCAGCAACACCAAAATTAATCCCACTTGTTCAGTGTTCATCGACTGTTGATGCCACTTTCCTACAACAAGAATTGCTAGACATAATGTGGCAGGAAAATATGATGGCACGAGGTCTATACGAATGGAAGCAGCACTGATCATATACTACTTGAGAAGACGGACCGTCTGCATATCCAAAGAAACAGCTGGGGGATGAAAATATATAGCTTCACATCTTACCTTAAACCGTAATACGTGGTTATTTTCGCTCAAGTATGCAATTTACTGCAACGATGGTACGGAATAACCTACGTTTTAATAAAATCGAAGGCATTGGTTAGCTCCCACTTGATGCCAGAAATACAGTCGTTCACTGATTTAGTGACTCAACATCCGCTGAGGTCACCTCTCCAGAGAATGAAGTGATAAATCTAGTGGTAGATATTTGAATCATCTCTCACAAGGTTGAAATGGAGTCTGCAGTGGCATATCAACAACAGTTTAGGTTATTACTTTTTTTCTTTGTATTTCACGTCCTTCTTATTTTCACTCTAATGGAAATCGCTTCTCCTTCTAGTGTTGGACAATTAGGTCTAGAAGAATCGGCAGCTATAGTTGAAAAACCACTAGCTACTCTACTTAGTCAGTTAGTTCGTAACCGTTTGTATGACCATCTAGGTGAAACAACAAATTGCGTAGTTTGCCCTTACGGTAGGGACAGTGGTTGCATGAGTTCAGGTACGATATACCTGATCTTCTGTAATAATTGCGGAGATGAATACATTGACGAAACGGGCAGACCTTTACACATCCGTCTCAAAGAACAGCTAGATGGCAAGCGAAAACTAAGACAAAGTACCCTACTAGGCACGCATAGGATACAAAAGCATAACGGAGACGATTTTGAAGCAAAAGTTAATATCCTTGGGCAGTAGACTAAAACACCAACGCGAAAACTTCTTGAAGCTTTTTGGGTAAATGCCAAGAACAATACAATGAATAGCAGGGATGAATGCCCGGAGGTCATACGCGACCTGGCCCCGAATGTTCGCATCAGTTTCTGGTGTGGATAGTGTAGTCATAAATTATATGCGACTATAATCAGCTGTTTTAACGTTCCTCATTGGAAGTCACGTAAAGAGCGGCGAGTTTTTCGAGAAGCTGTTGATCATGTAATTACCAGAGAGTTTTTCGTCTTTTTGTAAGTGTTATTGAAGCGTTTGGCCTAGTAGATTGTAAATCAGCATGCCCTTCCAGGCTCTGAAGAAGGCGATACTGCCGAAACGTCAGCTACTGTCATAATGCACTGTGTTTCTCTATGGAAGGTAAATGTATGCTGTTTAAAAACCTCGCGATTGCTGAACAAGGAAACGACGCATTCTTATTCCAATATGTGCCATATACTAAGCCTTGTACAGGTGGTTGAACGGATATTAGACCTCCTAATCAGACCTAATCAGCTCCTGTAGCGTCATATAAGTGTTTTTATCCTCTCAGAGAAGTATAGGATTGGTTACCCAGGGCGTGTTATAGAAGCAGTGACCTAGTGTATACTAGCGATATCAGGGAAATGTACCACAGTTGCCTTAGCTATATGTGTAAATACTGTTTTGCCCGTGGCTTAGTAGCAATTGATTAGTTGTTCACTCATTTTTGCTCTAATCTGTCAAAAAAAAAGAAAATTATGCAATTAAGTTTTCTTTTTAAGAAGAATCGCTATTGTCGAACCACAAAAACCATGATGTAGAAATATGACGAGTCATTGAAGCAAATTAATCAGAATAGCGCTTTCAGTTTGTCAGAAGCTTTAAACTTCCAAAGCTTTTATATTTGAAGCGGAATGGTATGTAGTTTACTCAGCACGGATGGTTACTAACGTAACGCTTAGAAATAATACTCTACGACAGGATCTAGTTCGATCAGTGCCAAAATTAATCCAAGTAAGAGTTTGTGTGTGCATCGCAAGTTCAGTTTTTGTGGAGCTGACACTTAACATTCAGTTTCTATGGAGTTGACACTTGACACTTGAACGACCCGTCCTCACTAGTTGTGCCGGCTCCAGCATAATCACCATTTATCGGAGATTTGCTGGTTAAGCCACTGTGGTTCTCTGGAGTTCCGAGGTAAGCCTGGCAAAGTCTGCTCCAGGTCTTCACCACCACGGGCAGTTGCAGCCCTTGTGGATCAGAGGAAGATTTACCACCATGCGACTTTGATACCAAGGCGCTGGTGGATCCTGGTATAGGTTTACTCCTAGCTGGACTTTCTGATTGGAAGGCTGGACTTATTCACAGCTTGGGAGACCCTGCCGAGTGGACAAATCCCTCCTCTGCGCATCGCAGTCCGACACCTAGAAACATCTCCCAGCCACAATGAGGCGGTAAACCGTTGGGAGATAAAGTTGACAGACTTCAAAATTTCAAATATCATGTGTTAAATAAATATGACACCAGAATCCACCACCGTCCTGGTATCAAAACAGTCTTATGGAAGCAAATCTCCCTCAGATCCACAATAGCTGTGTCTATCTGTGGTTGTGACGACCTCGGGTAGACTTTGGTCAGGCTGAGCTCGGGGTTCCAGAGAACGGCAATGGTTAAACCAGCAAAACCAGCAAATCTCCGAAAAAGTGGAAATTATGCCGGGCTTGTCCAACACAACCAGTAACGATGGGCCATCCAAGTATTCAAGTAAGCAGGTAAATAAATATGACAGTCATGTATTAGATCAGAAAACCGCTGGTGCTCACGGATATCAGCTGCATAAAATTGGAAAAGGGTTCAAAACCGGGAATAACTAAAAGAAATTCGAGCTAAGGAGCAGTAAGGTAGGGTGGATGCCAATAAGCGAGGCTGTGATGTCTTACGAACAACATCCCATGTACGATATATTAGTAGAGCTTTAAAGCAAAGAATAAAAATTACTTTAAGATCTGATCTGAAATGACTCAACTTTTTGCTCATGGATGCAGACAGACACAGTTGCAATTAAATCACATCGAAGAAATGTTATCAATCCTTTTCACTCCCACGGAACATTTTCCATCTATCATAAGCAACGAATGTCCAGATTCGTCTGTTTTTACACCTAGATATAGATGTTTCTTCTTTTTTACCACCTAATTCGACGGAATATGGAGCGGAATATCAGCACCAGATTGAACAATCCTATCCTCCTCATAAAAATATCCACAACATGTCCTCTGATAGATGAGACACTCACATAAAAAATTATCGCACACGGTAAGTCAGGATCTTTCGAAACCGGACGAAAACAAATGAGGAAGAAAACCACTGGTAATGATGTTGGAAAATGAATGTGTCGTTTTCTTGTTCAGCAATCGCGAGGTTTTTAAACAGCATACATTTACTTCCATAAAAACACAATACAATACAACACTAGCTGACGTTTCGGCAGTATCGCCTTCTTCAGAGCCGCTTTTTCGTGACTTCCAATGAGGAAGTTTAGAACAGCTGATTGTAGTCGCATGTGGTTGACGATGTTGGAAAAAATGAACTGAAAGGCAGAGATTTCCTCATGAAACAAAGAAACAGTGAATGGCACAGCAACGACTGGTGCGGGTGCCAAAATTATAGGAATTATATGAGATCAAAAGGGAGTCTCCTTAAAATCGAATTTCTACGAAAACGTCATCCTAGAGGCTAAATATTGCTGGTAAGAAGTTGTGTTCTACTAAGTTTACCAGTACTCATCAAGCATCTAATTGAATGATAAGCCGACACAATACGGGTAGGAGCAATAAATGATAATGACAGCACAGAAAACAATTGCACTCATAACGGAGTCAGTAATAAATAGTGGGAACTTAATAGAATACAACGCTCAAATGGTCTAAAAAACATCTACAGCAGACGACTCGGAAAAGAAACAAGGCACCCAATAGTTTTTCAGTGTAAATAAAGTGGCATTTCTCGACAAACTAACTAAGGTTGCTGTAAAATTACAAACTCCACAGGAAGGAAGACTACTTCAGTTTAAAATGTTCGAATACATCACCTTCTTCAGTTTTAACGAAACATTTCGCTGAACTGTGATGGATGGAAATAAAGGAAATCGGGCCAAATCAATGGGATACGTTTCAAAACCCCGAAATTTTAATCTTACCTGTTTTTTTAGAATACTTGAAGGCGTAAACAAGAACAGAAATTAAACATATCCGCAAAGCAATGCAGAAAATGGAACAGTTACAACAAACTGTCAGCGGAAAGGAACTTGCCAACGTGAATGAAAAGATAATTCAACGTTTCTTGAACGAACAACGACATATTACCTGGACGTGATTTTAATGTTGTCATGATTTTTCAAGTCACTGGCGAGTTGTATTAAATGATGTATTAAATGAAATAGCAGAGTGGAAAGGTTGTATAAAATGCAAATGGCTCTAGAAATCTCTTGGAGGTTTTGCAGCAGTTGTCGGACTTTGAGATACGCATCAAGTTAAAAACATAACTTGGTGTCGCGCGATGTTACGACTACAGATCCATCGATTTGGAACATAAAAGTGCATGAAGACAGTTTTGAACAAAAATTCTGACTTTGCTGTAGTTTAAGGAGAAATGATATAGGTTACTATAAGCATAACGTCTAAGGAAGCTGGAAATCGTAGAAAAAAAAACTTACACATAAAATAAATCCTTTTCTCAGAGTTCCACTTGTGGAACAGTCTTGCTAACGCCTTCCTAGCTAAAGAGCAATATGCTTACATAAACAAATTTCGGATTCTTGGAATTCTATGTAACTGTGTTCCATCCGTCTAGGAGTCCAGAATACCGAACCACAGAAAACGGGAAAAAATTTGCGGGTGTCAAACCTTCAGCTCTTTCTTTTATATTAAAGACGTGAAATTAGACTTTAAAAAGACATTCTTCTTTCGTTGATTACAAAGGTGAATGACCTCCTGTCGCGTCTTTCATTTATGCGTGAATGTTCTTTGCCAGCTCACTCTCAATCCACTCTTAATTTCACTGATATTATGGACTTGCTTTAATCATCAATTGTTCTTCTAGGTACAGACAATAAGTTCCGCGAAGTTTACCACAGGCCCGAGTACCAAAAACCAGTTTCTCGATTATCCAATGTTAACCCACAAAAAAAGGCTTGCTTAATAGGTGATAATCTGTAGGATAAAGGTCGGGTGGATAAGGTATGTGAGCCAAGAATCGTGCATCAATAAACCCAGCTTCTGTGTCATACTGTATCACAGTATTAGACCTAAGTGTTGAAAATTTCCGATGAAAAAGCAGCAACTACAAAAAATCTTAAAGAAAGATTATAAACTCAAAATTAAAAAATGAACATCTCCATTATCTGCAATCAGAGAAAAATATTTCCGCACAGACCAATTTTCATGCCCGTCTTAGACGGGAATAATCGAGAATAATCGATTACTTCCATTTTGGTCCATTATTCTGCTTTTTTAGTTTAAACTGGTTATTGTTAAGCACTGCAATGATCACGGCTAAAGAAGAAAAGCAACCAGTTAGGTTCAACATGAAGATGAAATTCGGATACTCCATCCTAACCCCTACCAGGACGGCAATGTTCTAATGCACCACTTCACTGCCGGAGATGGACCTTTAAAACGAAAAACATTATCAATTCAATAGCTTAAAATTCCACTTGCTTCCAAAAACATATAGAAAGGCTTCGTAGGCCGTGTGCTCTGCCTAGCGAACAAGCTCACTATTACTGCGCTATCGGCTCCAATATAAAAAAATTTTAGCAATATAACTTCAATGATGCTGAGATATTTGCAAAACTCCGGACCGCAGGTGTATGCGGTGGGGAACGAACACGCGCTGTTGTCCTTACCGGGGAGCAGCGCACTTCACCACCACACCATCCGGGTCCTTCGTTTTACCTCTCTCAGCTAGTTCAATCGATCTTTTGCCATCAGCAATCACCCGTCAGCTGGATTGATCTGGGGGACCCAAATCGGCAACGAACCCAGTTAAGCTGAGGTCGCAGTTATAATCACAATTTTAGCTTACTATTTACTGCCTACTCTTTTTAACGGCAGGGTATACATTGTGAAATTTTAGCAATAATTTAAAAGATCGATTTACTATGGAACCAGAAAAAAATAATCGATGTAATTATTTATGTCTTTATGGACTGATCTTGTTGAGCTGATGCGAGGCTGGTATAGTTGTCGTTGTCCTTTTTGTGATCGTTGGTCGATGGCCGACGTTTCGGCGATTTCGCTTTCCTCAGAGCCGTGATATTAGGAGCAAGATTTTTAATTTTAAGATTAGAAAAAGAAAAAAAACTGCAAGAGAGAACATATCGGCATTTGAAATAAAAGGCAATAAAGTTGAAGGTTTCTTAAAAAGATTTCAAGCCGAGTAAATTCGGCAAATACTCCATACAAAATCTGTCATCTTTGCTCACATTGATCGCCGAGTGGCCCGACAACGAGACTATAAACTTCTATTTCTCCCTTTCGCGCACAGGGGTACCTCAAGCGGTGTTGAACGCTTTATGGACCCGTTGAGTATCATATCGTCCCTCTTGAGTTTCCGCAATCAACTCTGACTATCGCGTCAGTCGTCTTTCTGCCGTACGTTTGACATCGGCGGAAATTCGGTCGCTAACCGCTTTTGTCCATCGGCACCTGATTTTCGATATTCTGTTGGGCACATCGTTGTCTCTGATATTCGATCGTTGACGTTGAGCAGAGTATTGGACTCCCAATCTCACCTACGTTGGACTGAATGCCTACAGCATCGTTCTCGGGATTGTGAATACGATAGCGCTGAGCGGTATTTTATTCCGCCCACATAACATCCGACACACAGGAAGAATCTCACTTGGCTTTCAAAGCTTTCCAAGGCGCTCGCGTTTTCTTCTGCTTGGCCCTAGAGCTAAGTGATTTGTCGTCTTGTTTTCACGACGCATGCATTTACTTGGATTATTCGAAGATATTAATTGCCTTTGCTGTGAATACAGGATCGGAAACATATCCGTTCCTCATGAATAATTTTTTTTTCGTATCCTGAGAAGGATAAGTCTCCACGTTGTTTAAAGGCGGTCAGCACTTGTTTTGCTTGGCTAATGATTGATGTTACAGGAAAAATACCATCGGCAAAGCGAAGACGCTGTAATTACCGAGTGATAACTTTCAGTCCCATGTTATGGCATTCCAATTTTGACTGACTTGGGGTATATGGGAACAGTTTTGCGATGTGATATTTATTTGTCGGGCTCCTTATTTTACGTCGGTGTTAGTATCGTTGCAAAATAGTGAGGGTGTGGTGTTGTTTGCTTCACAACTCATGAAAGATCTTTACGTATTGAATATGCTCTCCGAGGCTTCATGACAAACAGCTTTAGTAAACCGAAAAAGTGAGACAGAAGTGTTCCTTGTCCCTTCATGACAATTCAATAAGCTTATATAGTGTGAATGTGATCATAAGGAATCTTCTTCGACACCTTGCCCGCTAGCATGGCTCTACTTCGTCTAGTCTTCTATCAACAATTCAGAGACGATAGAGCAAGTAAAATGGATGGTCGTCGTCAATCTAGTGAAAATTTTCCTTTTATGCAACAACTTAGTGTTTCTGCATTCCTAAACAATTGCGTTGATGGCGGTATCATTCTAAAAGTCGGCTAATGGTCTAAACGATATAACAGTTATCATGGTTTTAGGAATTGCTTTGTTGAACTTTTCGACCTTCTCTCACCAGTGCAGAAAAAGGATTTTCAACGGAGTAGACTAGTCTTAACCCTTTTATTTACTGCATTTTGTTTTTTTAATGGCAGGGTATGTTGTGAAATATAACTCTTATATAATGCTGAGATATTTGCAAAACTCCGGACAGCAGGTGTATGCGGTGGGGAACGAACGCGCGCTGTTGTCCTTACCGTGTAGCAGCGCACTTCACTACCACACCATCCGGGTCCTACGTTTTGCCTGTCTCTCAGCTAGTTCTATCGATCTTTTTGCTATCAGCAATCACCCGTCAACAATCATATTTCGCAACATACCCTGCCATTAAAAAAAAAGAAAACGGCTGTAAATAAAAGGGCTAGGATTGTGATTATAACTAAGCCTCAGCTTAACTGGGTTCAATGCCGATTTGTGTCCCCAGATCAATACCGTTGACGAATGATTACTGATGGCGAAAAGATCGATAGAACTAGCTGAGAGACAGGCAAAACGAAGGACCCGGATGGTGTGGTGGTGAAGTGCGACGCTCCCCGGTAAGGACAACAGCACGCGTTCGTTTCCCACCGCATACACCTGCGGTCCGGAGTTTTGCAAATATCTCAGCATTATACAGGAGTAGACTAGGTTTCCACTCTACGTAAAATCTTGGGAGTGTACTTACATCGGTGAGGCAAAACCTTCAATCTTAGTGTCGTCTATTTCATAACGGTGTTTTTTACTGGGAACTCTCTTATTCAGCGTTCTCTTGGAATTGTGTACTACCACTGAAAATTTTGATCATCGTGACAAACTTAGACAGCAGCTCACTTCATTTCTTTCTAACTTGTTGGTCTCGTTGTAAAATTTTTTAAACATTTCTCTAGGTTCGACTATAGCGCTTAATTCGACAATGATGCCACTGAGCACAGAATAACAAATTTACCATGGAACTTATAAGCCCGCATAGAGCGCTTCGAGGTTGTCTTGAGGTGGTGGCACAGATGGTGCAAGTGTAGAAGCTGGCAGTGAACTAAACATAAATTACAGATTAAGACTGTTTGTTGTTCGTTGTCGAAGATGTGTAAGCGTAAACTCGCTCACCTCCGCTCAAATCCTCCCTCTAATCTGACATACTCCATGAAGCAGTTGTTCTGTCGCCTGTGCTGTCACAGGCGAAGTCCAATCAGTGCCGTCCTAAGGTCTAAGTTAGTCCGATTAGTCATTTTTAACATAAATCGTAGTAGATAATACATAGCAATGAACAGTTTTCAAGATCGATTTACTATTACAGCACAGAAATATGAATGCGTAGTTTTCTTGCTCAGCAATCGCGAGGTTTTTATACAGCACACATACTAAAAACCCCACAATGTCACCTGTAATCTGTTGATCGTCGAGGGACTCGAGCGGAGGCCAGTAAATCTTCTATCTCTCCCTGTCGCGTGCAATAGTAGCACAGTGGATTCTGCTCGCTCCAGGAAACTCATTGAACATCACATCTTATCCTCAAGGCTCTTTGTGAAGAACTCTGACCATCGGGTCGGTGGTCTTCCTGCAGTACGTTTGCCATCCCGAGGAATCCAGTCACTAACGCCTCTTGTCCATCAGTTGTCATTCATACGCATTACGTGTCCGTCCCATTATATCTTCGACTGTTCAGCGTACAGAGCGGCACCTTGATTTTTGATCGTTGACGCAGGTTCGAGCTTCGGATCCCATCCCTTACTTGTGTGAAACGCGATGCTCCTAGCATAGTCCTTTCGACTGCGCATTCGATAACGTTGAGTGACCTTTCATCCTGCTTACGCAGCGACTAGGTTTCTGACGCAAACATTAGTGCAGGAAGTACCGTTGAGTCGAAAAGGTGGGCACGGAGTCGTGTGTTCTTTGTTCTCTTCACTACATCATCGTTGGTCTTGAAAGCTCTCCAAGCCGCTCGTTTCCTTCTGCTCAACTCTGGAGCTAAGTCCTTCGTCATATTGATTTCCCGGCCTAGATAGATATAACTGGAGCATTCGGAGATATTCGTTCCGTTGAGCGTGAACGGGACATGCGAAACCAATCTGTTCTTCGTGAACATCGTTCTTGTGAGATTTAGTTGAAGACTAATCTTCCACAGGGTTTATCAAAGTCGTTCAAGCATACGTTCCGCTTGGCTAATGTTTGATGTTATTTGAACGATGTCATCAGTAAAGCGAAGATGGTGTAATTGCCCACCATCGATTTCCACTTTCATGTTGTCCCAATCCAGTGTTCGCACTATGTTCGCGAGGGTGACGCTAAATTGTTTTGGCGAGATGGTATCGCCTTGCCTAGCTCCTCTCTTGACGTCAATATTAATATCGCTGTAGAATGGTGATATCTTGGTTGTGAAATTTTTGTACAGCTCACGAAGAATTTTCATGTACTGAGTAAGGACTCCTTGACTGTCAAGGACTTTCATGACCGCTTCTATCTCAGTTGAGTCAAAGGCCTTCTATAAAATGAAGAAAGTGAGACAGAGCGGTCTTTTGTACTCTTGCGATACTTCAATGAGCCTTGTTATCGTGTGGATGTGGTCCGCCGTTCGAGACCCTGCTTACTCACATGGCTGTCCTTTATCTAGTGTTCTATCAATCCTGTTTAGGATGAGTCGAGCGGAAAGTTTGTAAACGACAGACAGCAAACAGATTGGGCGATAGTTGCCGATATCGTGTAGGTCATCCTTCTTGAACAATAACACTGTACTGTTGGTCATCCACTATGTAGGGACCTTGCACTCAGACAGGTAACGCGTGAAGAGCCGAGCCAGTGTGTTTACGAGGACTCCCGGTAGGCTCTTCGGATGTTTTGGTCTTATCCTGTCCGGACCTGGTGCCCTTCGATTTTTCACCGACGAAATGGCCCGTCGGATTTCGGAAGGGAGAACCGGTGGTACAACATATCCACCTTACTTTATTTCATATGACGGAAGGTGGACGTGGCTGTTGAAGAGATCCGAGTAGTATTCGCAAATGATTTTCTCCATCGCCTTTCTGGACGTTGTAACTCTTCCGCCTGGGTGCCGGAGTGCAGTCATTTTGGTCTTGTAATTGGCGAAGCTTCCGTGGGCATTGCGAATGCTTTTCCTGGCTTCTGTAGCTTCGACCATTACTGCTGCTCTTCTTTCTTTAAGACCTTCTTTTATCGCCTGTCTGCATTGTTTTGCAGGTTCGGACGTTAGTTCGCGGTTGCCTGCAGCTCGTGCGATTCCACGTGGCGTGTCGGCTCGATTGTTTCTGGAGACGAACGTCTCTTGGTGTCTTTTGAACTCTCAGCTTTCATAGCACTAACGTGAAAATATTGTGAACCGTTCGTATTCCCCGTCGATGTTATCTACAATGGCATCTTCCCAACTGCCGACTAATGAACTGAATGAGCCGCAGCCTGCGGTGGTTGTAGGACTTCGGTTTTGGAATTTAGCGGTTTTTTCTCCTTTCCGTGAGAAATAGAATCTTGCACGAAGAAGACGATGGTCTGATTCCGTGTGTCCGTGTAGAATTTTAGGACAACAGCGGCATCGGTTTGGGAAAACCTTCTATTTACTATGATGTAGCCTATTTCGTCGTGGTATTCTCCATTAGGAGACTCCCACGTCCAGCGCTGAGGATGGGGCTTTTGGAATTGCGAGCTATCATGGATTGTCTTAGTCGCCATGATAAACTCACGCAGCCGCTCACCCTGTTCGTTCCATTCTAATCCGTCGGTCTCAATGTGACGTTCTTCAGACGTTCTTCTTGGTCCAATCTTGGCGTTGAAATCTCCAATGATGACCTTGAAAAGTGTGTGTTCTACTCTGTAGAACTTCTCCAAGTTTATATAGAACACTTCGACTTCTTCTTCGTCGTAGTTTTATGTCTGCGCGTAAACGACGAAGATTGCTAAAGCCGGTATTGATCCACATCTTTTAAATCGCAAACGCCCGATTCGGGTTGTCAGCTGTTCGAATGAATCGATGTTCATGTACAAACTCGTGTTGACGAGAACGCCGATGCTGCCGACTCCTCTACTGCCACATGTTCCGAGTAACAGTTCTTTTCCGGTGTCATAGATGGCGTTCAAGGCTGGTATCTTCTCGTCTCGGCCGGGTCGATGACGTCGTACGTTACCGTTCTTCCTTGCATGAGCAAGTCTTCTATCGTAAACTCGGATGCAAGTGTACGTGCATTAAAGGTGCAGATCGTCACCATAGCTCTTTGAAATCCAGGCAGCTTCCATTGGTCTTGAAATTTTAGCAGCCTCTCGTACTCGTCTTACCCAACGCTGCGAAATTGGGAGCTCCTTCGGGGTCAGAGGAATGAAGCCCGTTTCTTTTTCTACCGTGTTTAGCATTTTTGATACCCACGTATAGCTTGCTGGGCTCTGAACGTGGGACTGGGTATACTCACGGGTAGCTTGCCAGGATCTTCCAGAGTGGACATGGAGCTTACTTGTCGGAGGCGACGTCTAACCGCCTACTATATACTTCCCAGTCAATTGATTGCAAACTTTTGGCCGAATTGAGTCATAGAATATAATCCGCATAAGCAAGAACGCACCCACACAAGCATGCATGATTACGCCTAACAAATGCAGAAAATATGAACCAAATCAACGGAACAGAAACAAGGAGTCGATCCCTTGATCCATCTGCGTCTCAGGGAAGCAAAGTTCGCTTTTGCTGCACGATTAACATCTATCCGTCACCTGGGGACGCGCCACGTAGCATCGCGACTAACGAGCGCGAGATCCCTCATATGAGGGAGATCCCTAACCGCAATGAATAGCATGGACGAATGCCCAGAGGTCATAGACTACTTGACCCCGTGTTCGCATCGATTTCTGATGTGGATGGTGCAGTCATCAATCATATGCGACTATAATCAGCTGTTTTAATCCTCCTCATTGAAATTCACGTAAAAAGCGGTGAGTTTTCCGAGGAGCTGTTGATCATGTAATTACCATAGAGTTTTTCGTCTTTTTGTAAGTGTTATTGAAGCGTTTGGCCCAGCAGATTGCACATCAGTATGCCCTTCAAGGCTCCGAAGAAGGCGATACTGCTGAAACATCAGATACTGTTGTATTGTATTGTGTTTTTCTATGGAAGTAAATGTATTCTGTATAACACCCTCGCGATTTCTGAACCAGAAAACGACACATAGCAAAAAAAAAAAAAACGACATGTAACACTTACCTGTCTATATTCACTGCTTCAGCGAGTTCACAGCTGCTATGCGATTGTTAGGCTTTTATTTTCTACCTACCATAGTTTTTTACGGCAGAGGGTAATGTTAAGATTAACTAGAACGATACTGAGATATTTCGCAAAACTGTGATCCCATGCCAGATCGAGCCACACTTTCCCTTTCCGTGGACTCACGCATTACACACTGCGCCACGGAGGCACCTGCTCTGTTTTTCTCAGCTAGTTTTCCATAGCTATCTACCAGTGCCATCAGCAATTACCCGTGAAATAGATTAATCTGGGGAGCCTCTGGGAACTGTTAAGATTGCTCTGCATAACTTGCACCCTTGACGTGAAGAGAGGATATTTTTGTAAATATATCAAGTAGCAGGCAGTGCTGTTCACTGGTGCGATGAAGTGGGGCTTCCAAGGGATTTGATGTTTATAAAAAATCGTTGCAATCTTGAAAGAATATCTGAGTCAGAAGTGGTCAAAGCTCTCTCTAATGCTAGACATCGTTGAAAACCATCTTTTACCAGCAAAGCAATGTAAAAATTGAAAATGTACTAGGCCCGGCATGCCATTCAAGGAAACGGTCTATGAATGTTTCGTACTAGGCAGTAATTGAGCTTTTATAACAAATAATCGGCGATTTCACAAACAACATATGCCCAAAGTACAACTTTTTAATAGCTTTTGCGAGTCCTTGCAAGCAAGATAACTACTTTAAGGGATGGTCTTTTAATGCAATTTTTTAGTAGCACTGATCATGGGTTTTCAAAGGTGTCATTGCACTTGAAAAAGCAAGTGCCGCGATTGGCACAGGGCTGGTCCGCGCTAAAAAAATTCCTCGCGGTGTACAGCACAAGGGCAAAACTGTTAGCGAACGCTTTTGATCTGTAAAATAACGACCGGAAATTTCTACTTTCCGAAGGAAAAGAACTACAAAAGGTTTCGCCCTTTATGTGACAAAAAACTCGGTGGATGGTGTGGATATCTACTATTTTTCAATCTATCTTGAATAACTTGACACTCAATTATAGGCGTTTTTGAACAATAAAAGATAGATCCTGAGGAGTGAGTGCTTTTTGCTCACCAAAAATGGTTTGCATCATAGTATAGGCAGTGTACAAGCTGATGAAACTCGCTAAGAGAAATGCAAGGAAAAGCCTCAGTGGTGAAGTGGATAGCACTTGAACTCTCAAAAGGGTGATCGGGGGTGAAACCTCACTTGGAGGTCTCAGTATAATTATTGTCGTATTCTACATAAAACTCTTCCTTGAAAAAGTAATAGGCAGTAAAAAAATTATGGAATGTTCAAGCTGATAATTTGGGCTTCTGAAAGGCCTCCTTCATACAATAGTGATAAAACAAAAATTTTTAAAAAAAACTTCTATTTGGTCTATTTGGGGTTAGTGGAAGCTAACGGGCCATGGAAATCGAGCACTTTCATTCTACTGTTTGTGCTCTATCGACAGCTTGTCTAATATTGATGTCATATCAGGCGTGGTTCGTGAAAAGCTGTTCTCTGCACTTAGTAAAACGCAAAAGCGTTGTTTTGGATGTCACTTTGCGGCTGTTAGAGAAAGCTTTTCTCTACGACAAGATGATGAACCATTGAAAAGATTTTTTTGGAATGGCTCAGTTGTCATGGAGTATGAATTTCTCAATGGGTTTCAACACAGCTTGTATTTCGAAACAATTATCAAGCTTTATGACCTTTTTATTTCACGTTTGTTTCGTTTGTTGCATTTTATTACATAATCGGCTATCACATCTATCGTGCGGATCTCAGCATTCTTGCGCTCGACTCGTTTTCCTCACGTTCTTCTCCACAAAGGTCTTCGAATACTTTTCCCCTTGTTTCAGCCGTTGTTTGAGAATTTTGTCTTTGTACAAATGTCGTAGTATGCTGGTCGAGTCAATTCTCTTTGAAGTCTTGCATATAGCCGTACTAAGGTGTTTCCACGTCAACTGGAAAGGAGCGTTGTGTTGGGATCGAACTAGAGTCGTCGCTTCATGGTCGACGATATTACTAACCACTGCGCTGTCATCTTACGTTCCTCTTACCAATTGCAATTTACAACATAAGCATGCATACAACATACGTATGTATCTTATGCATAATCAATATCTTGTCATAGAACTTACAATTTTTGCCTGCAATAAGCAAGGGCTTCTAATACCTGA
This sequence comes from Angiostrongylus costaricensis, assembly GCA_900624975.1. Classification (NCBI taxonomy): domain Eukaryota; kingdom Metazoa; phylum Nematoda; class Chromadorea; order Rhabditida; family Metastrongylidae; genus Angiostrongylus; species Angiostrongylus costaricensis. Next base: position 152,141 of record UYYA01003842.1, read on the forward strand.
GCATTTGATTAACTTTAGAGTACGGCGGCGTCATGAGATGTGGACGACGTAATAAAGTCCTCTTTATCTTCAACCTTTAACACCACTGCACTGCTCTGATTCTGTTTGGCTAGCCACCCTCCTCTATTCAATTTCCGGTGAAGTGATTTCTGGAGGATTCCATTCGTGTTTTTCCAACGACAGCTTCTGATGAAGGATAAAAAAGGTAAAACTTTCGTCGTTTATTAATCTCTGAGAGTCGCGACGTGTATTCGACCCAATCAAGCAATTAGGAACGATCGAATGCATGACTGGCCTATAAGGTGGCTCCTGGAGGCCCACCGATGTATCGACTTGGTGAGCTTGAGGTGTGGATCAAAGGCGTACGTATTGCAGGGTACCTCTGACTACTGCGTTACACACGCCTCGATCAGTCTTCGATAGGAATGCTAATTCTCTTCAGTCGAACTATCTATGGCTTTAGAGGAATTGCTACCAGTTTGCATTAAAGTTCTGTAGTTGTAGCCACCTCTTTAACATAGTTTTAAACGTCATTCCATGATTCTCCTTATATGGGATGTTCTAGTAGAACGGTCCTCTACATAGTCTGAGAAGTTTAATTCTTGACTAGCAAAAGTTATTCATAAACGGAAAGCAGCGAGTTTCGCAAGAAGTGGAAAAGTCGATGGTGTCAAAGTAGACGTGGATGAGAAAATCTGGGGGAAACAAAAGGAAAAGACTAACGGAAGTCGTTCAGAAATCGCGCATGCGTACCCAAAGGGAATTATAATTTTCAATAAGCATGTGATGAGCTCTATGAATTGGAAGAGAATCTTTCGCAGTCTAAAAACTTTCTCCAGCAGCATACAAATTTTATTGTTTTACCATGATAAAAGTAGTTTTTTATCCTTCAATATGAAATGGACTGAAAATAAAAATTACGTTTTGAAAAAAATTTCTTTTCTGTTGGCCTATAGAGCAAACTCTGTTTAGAAGGTATCTCAAGTTATCAACAACGCAAGTTCTCTAACTAACAAGATTTCTGGGAGATGTTATGAGAGCGGCATTGCCTCCTACGTAGATAGCATGTTTGATCCCCGTCGCAGACACTTGCGGCTTGGAGTTTTGCAAATATCTCAGCATCATTGTAGTTATATTTCACAGCATACCCTACCGTGAAGAAAGAATAGACAGTAAATAAAAAATTGATTACACGGTGGCTTCAATTCTCCAACTGGGATAAGTTTTACCTTTAATGCAGTCGCCATGAGATTGAGCTCCATGAATGTTCTACTGAGGGCAAATCACTGGTGCATCCTTTAGAGATGTGCTATTGAGGAAATCCTGAACGCCTTGTCCTGTATCCTTTATAACTAATGGATGGTCGACCTCTCATAGAGGTGGACTTTATAATGTGCTAAATTCAAAGCAAAAAACAGCTTTCATATCAGAATATAGGTGCCCCCGATTGTTCCGCTGTTATAAAGCGGCGAAAGAAAACATCTTTCATATGTGTTTAATTTTTCTTGACATCAAAAGATGTATTCATTTAGTTACCACATGATGAATCTATCGCAATACCTCGAAAGATCGACCTTCTATAAAGCTTGGCCCAAATAATCGATTTTATATGCCCTCGTGCATTTGTGAGTCCAACTCGTAACAGCACGGCTCTGAGGAAGACGAAACCGCCGAGACGTCAGCCATCGACCAACAACAATAACAACAACGATAGTTCATAGCAACCTCGCATTAGCTCAACAAGGGCAGTTCATAAGAACATATAAATAAATATCTCGTTATCAACTTTCCACCAACTGACTGCCTAGTGACTTCAGTACGGACAGTGGTCTCTACTTGTATAGGACGCGAGAAAAACCGGCAGGCGCTGACGAAATGGAGAAAAAACCTTTCTAACACGGATTTTGAACCTTTTCATGCGTTACCCAGGTAACGAAACCGTCGTCGATATTGTGAATGGTGTGATCATCTCTCTAGAACTTTTTCGTTTTTATGTCGAATCCTCCTTCTTCTTCGCTATACTTCGAATTTACGGCGTAGTCTACGATGATTATAAAAGTCCAATATTCACCTCGAATATTTTCAACAGTAAATGTTGGACTTTGTCGCTCAGTAAAATCGTTGCTCATGACAAAGCTTGCGTTGATAAGAAAATCACCGCCAGCTGTTCTTTTACTATTAACCTTCCAGAAACAAGTTGTTCTGCGTTTTTACAATTGGCCTTCAATGGGGTATTCCCTTTTGTGTTGACAATCTGAACGGCATCAGAAGTAAGTCTTATTTTGCATCAAAGATGTTCAGTGAAGGACTCAAATAGCTTCATCTGTTCAAAACCTTGAGTTACCTTCTTCAGACTTAAAAACGATGGCTCTAGGATTTCGGCCTGTTCTTCCTACTAAATGAAGACTTTCACATCCCTATTCATTATTTTTGGTTACAAGTACTTTTGCATTTTGTTGGATTATTGTAAAACAGTTTTTGAGCTTGCTATTTGAAGCAGAGCAAACTGGTACCTCTTAATCACCTTACGTTCACCCTCCAAACAGTTTATTGCAAGTTTTGCAAGTGCAGGTATTGCAGGAGGGTCTTTCCTTGACTTCAACCTTTATTGTTCAACCGTACTACTATATTCTCCATCAACTTCATAACATTTAACATATTATTTACACTTCCAAGTGATAGCTGATTTTCTTGATTCTGATCAACTGTTATGCCCTTGGTGGGTTCCATTCATTGTGAATCAGTGGCGATGCCGGGTGACAATCAGGACAATTCGATGATCGGAGAGAAGACCCTCTCCGATAGCGCTCCCGGAACTACTAGTATAAAAAGCCAGCACTCCGGTGGCGAGTTTTGTGTGAGTTTGAGATTTATCGTGCAAGGTTTATAAAGTGTATAACGATCTCACAAGTTTTCAGGTCAGTCCCGGTGACACCTGGTTGCAATCGACAAAGTTTTACCATGGATATCTTCCACGTGAAGATATACCACCTCTTCTCTTAAAAAATGGAGACTTTCTTGTACGTATAAGCGAGGTTTGTTCAGCTAGCAAAGGAATTTTCCACTGAGTGGGGCACCCAAGCAATTCTTACTACGACTTTTATACGTATTGTTTATAAAAGAAACAACTATCAAGTAGCTAACAAATTCTTAATCGGATCAAATCGCGGCACGAGCAAAGCCAGCGCTTTTTGCTTCTGGTCTGCCTCATAGATTACATAATATTGTCCAGCCTTTTTGACCAGTCTTTCTAGTTTTTTTGCAGGCAAATATCAAAACAACGAAAAGCAAAATTAAAGAAAGGACATCATCTCGAGTGATATCGGTTCTCGTCAATCCACAGAACAATGATGAGTTGATACCGTTAGAGAAGAGGGTTTCGCTAGTCGGTTTTGTTCATTTTCGTTTTAACTGAGGTCGCATAGCAGTATCTGTTAATTAAATTGACTTAGCAGTGCATGATGAATGCAACTGTAAGGCGACGTCGCTAACAGTAAATGTTTTTTGCTGCATGAAAGCTATCATTTTTATACTGGTGTGTAATGCGAGCGGTGATCGTTGTGTGTTCTGTCTGAGCCGTCACCCTATTTTGAAGTATTCCGTTTGCGAAATAAGACATTGCAGAGAAGGTTATTTTAAATTTGGCTATTATCTGCTGTTGGCTGCCGTTTTTTGCCATCGTTTATTTCCATACAGTACATATATAACGACTTTCTAGAGAAAGATGTAGCAAGGAGCAGTGTGTCACTCGTTCTTACGCATTGTTTAGCTCGAGAGGTTTCCTCCTCTTAGGGTTGCCAACCTGGCTCCATGATCCCAGGGTCACACACTTTTCGAAATATCTATAGGAATAGGCGTTGTATTAGCTAACTTGGTGACCGCAGGTCCACTTAGCAAGGACGGGAGGTTGTGGACGACCATTTGGAATAATCGAGACCCTGAAGAAGGCTGTGGCCTCAGAACATTGGTCGAGCAAACCTTTTATAACAACTAAATGGAAGTTGCATAGCCCAGTGAAACTACCCACCTCTCAGTTCTTTTCTCGATGACGATTACCTGTTTTCTTCATATTCCTCCCAAATAAAGTATTCTTCCGACTAATCCGTGCTAATACACTTTTCCATGTTTCATTGAGCTGCCTCTGCAATACTTTTTGATAGGGTGGCGACGTCTTCGCTAAAACTATGATTGGAGAGCAATCGTCTGTTTACATGTATCGATATTCAATTTTCATTCTAACCAAGTGACTTCATGCTCCACTGGTGGAAAGCGATTTTCACGAACTATCGGACTCAGCAAATATAGTTGTGAGCGGTCATTCTCTACTGACGAGGTGCAATGACTGTTGCAATCAGCATTTTATGTACAACACGCTTACGGAAGGATAGGCGTTCTTTCTTAATTACCCTAATGTCTTTGGATGGCCGACATAGAGCTAAATCGTTTACCAAACTCAACCTGATCCATTGGTTGGGTTTCATCGAAGTTTTTCGAGGCAAATGTTAGAGTGATATTATGGGAAGCTTCTACAACATAAATAAGCTGGTCAAACGACTGCTATGGGGTCACTTTTTACTTGCTCTAGGAGTGAAATAACGCTGTGTGAAATTTCTCATTTGTTCCGTTAGCATTCTTTTCTCAGGTATAACGCCGCTTAGGAGTAAGGCATAAATGTAGTTTTCTTTAGAAAGTCACAAACATCTGATATGAGTCACACGTCAACTGCAATCTTCATTAAATTGTTTAACTTCCACACAGTGTGTACAATAAGCTGACAAAGAAAGACCTTCATTTCAGATTAGGAACCTCGTAATAATGAATAAAAATAAGAAGTGGTGGATTGATCCAACTAATCAATTTGAAACATTGCCTTTGCTTTTCGAAAGTTATACAAGAAAACCACTACTCGTTGAAAAGGTAGGATTCTATGAGAAGTGCTGAAGACGTCTTAATAAAAAAAACCACTTCATAAAAGCTTGAAACTGCCTCCGAAAGATAGCTTTCAGCTGAGTGTTAGGCGATGAAAGCACTATAAGAACACAAGCACTGCTGTGATAACTGATTGAACCGAAACTGAACCCTTTTCAGTATTTTTTATCGAGCTCTTTAAAAAGTGCCATGAGTTTGAGCTGTATGTATAAAATTTTCGTGGCTAATTGAAATTCTGGTAACTTAACAAGTAGAAGAAGTGATCAGCAGTCGATGAGAGCTGGTGCAAAAAAACAAAGATCCATGAAGATTAACTAGGTAACTTCCTTTAGTTAGGTTTAAGCATTCTATTCAATAACAGCATTGCCAGTGTCGTTTTCAGTCACTTCGAGAAGTGGCGACGAGTTCAAACTACGGAATAGCGCTTCGGTCTTTGTAACAGTAGTTTTTAAGGAAAAGTGGACTTTTTTAGGAAACCATCTTTCTTAAGAGAGGTGTCGGTTTGTGTAGATGGGAATTTAAGCACGAGAATGTTCAAGTGGGTCGGTTATTGGGACGAGGAGCGTACGGCGAAGTACGCAAGGGCACGGTGGTACGAAAAGGAGGGCGAATTATAAACGTAGCTGTGAAAACGGTGAGCTTACCTTTAAGTATTTCGTGATGTAAGGGGAAAGGCCTAATGAAGGCATGAACAACGACTTTAGACACTTGTTTTTATGCTACGTATTATTCGAAACGCCCTGGTTGTAGCGTATTAAAAGGAAAAACTGAAGATCGAACTCATTAATCACTCATAACTGTGGTAATAAACACTACGAGATTTAATTAATTTTCTTTGAGAATGAGTCAAGACAATTAACTTTGAAATTCTCTTGTTATATAGCTAAGTTCCAAAGAAAAGCAGAGTGGGAGTTCTAAAGGACATCGAGAGGTAGAAATCCTCTAAGAATATTTCCGGTATAAACAGGACCGTAAGTTGAACGCTGGCCAGCAATCATTCTTTCAGAATTCACGCTTAATATCGTTGTAAATCGTGGTCGCTATAAATCAACGTGGCATTTAGAGAAGTGCTGATCAAAGGATTTTTTATCCTCTAATTCATAGTCGGGAGATAATAGGATGGGCGCACACAAAAAATAAGTGTATTGCTGGGCAGCTTCTCTACCCTGCTCTGGATTTACACCATCTCTGAACACATGTTTAAATGCTCATATGTATGTTAAAAGGTGTCTTGCGGGTCGCGCAATGGTAGAGATGCCGTTCAGGACAAAAAGGGTCCTGTTTCGACCTCTCCACCAGCTCTATCCAGGCTCTCGTCTAAAATTAACTCGGTACCTCAAATCCATAGAAGCTGGCGGATGCCTGTAATGATGAGCTGCTAACGCCTAGTTCGCCTACAACAGGTCTCCAGTGAGAGTAGACTCGACCAGCGACGAATTGCATTCGAAAGACCAAGGATTGCCAAACAGTACCCGAAGCTATATTCATTCATATCTGAAGAACTTCTTAGGTGATTGCGTCGACATAATACCTGGTGTTCAGTCGCGAGTAATAACGATAAGATTAATCATATGACGCAAAGAAGGTTATTTCAATTATTTTATACAATGTCGTCTTTATGTATAAGCTGGATTTCATTACTCCCGTCATCTGGGTAATTGTCGTGCATCCGTATTCCCCGAGCGTCCCCGGTAAGGACAACAGCGCGCGTTCGTTCCCCACCGCATACACCTGCGGTCCGGAGTTTTGTAAAGATCTTAGCATTATATACGAGTTATATTTCGCAACATACCCTGCCATTAAAAAGAAAAAGGCAGTAAATAAAAGGGTTAATATCAGTAACGACTATATGCTCTGAGAAGGCGAAGACATCGAGACGTCCACCGAATAAAAGTTTGGCCACAGCCTCATGTTAGCTTATCAATAGAAAAAAATCATTTATATCGAGGCCTAATGAAAGTCATTTTACAATGACGTAATTTTTAGTTGACGATGACGAATATGCTGACGCGAGAGTTAATTCGTGAGATTATGAAAGAGGTTCGAATCATGCGGCTTTTTAACCACGCCAACGTCGTCGGCTTAGTTGGCGTTGTACTCATCGATCACCCGTTATACATCCTTCTGGAATACGTGTCAGGTATTCTTAGTGTCCTATTCCGTTTTACAAGCTCGGAGCGACTCAATAATGCCATAAGGCCATTTTTGAGCGCATCTATATGTAAATTACCATCATCAGCACCACTTTTATCCCATTTTCACCCAATAATCCAAGCTGGAACTTCAAAGTGTCAGCTTGCCCCTGTTACAGGCCAGAATTTTTCAGTAGTCTTTTTTCTTTGGAACGCCGCGAAAAGCATCACATTCACTTTATGCAACTTTTAATTCTAGCCATTTTTCGTAACGAGATGCACGCGGTCATTGTTAATGTTTTGGCAAGAAGATATGATCACATGTTACTTTTAATGTGCTCCCAAAGAGAACATAAGGGGTTATTAGTTGAAGGCGACGTTCATTTTTCGGCTCATTCAGCCCAGCTACCGCATCTAGTGGCTGGCCCTTTGGACTACCCGCAATTCTTCTTCGGCTGTCGATCTTCTGGTTTTTTGACAATAAAAAGTCTATCCCCAATAAATAGTGCGCTTGATGAGTTCCTAAAATAGCAGGATTGTAGAACAGACTTTGCTCCATCGTTTTATTGGTATAAACGATATGTGTGCTATTATTTACTTTGTGTTAGTATGGTCTATTATGCAGTTACATCGTTGTCTGCATCCGGAAATGTTTTCCATAATCCTGTCGAGTATAATTTACTACTTTTTATGCCCACAGGTTCATCAAAATAGCCGTCAATCTCCATAAAATTTAAAATGAAAAAACAGTTAATTGTTTATTAAAGCACCGATTGATAAAGTTTTGTTAGAACAGGTTTTTTAGAACTCATTAAGTACAGAGAAAGAATTTTTTAGTCTCACCCCTACTACTTTGATCTGTTTTCAGCTATCTATCGAGTGAGTATATATGCTGAAGAAAGAAAACCTCTGGAACCCACTAAATTCAAAATGGACAGTGTAGTGTCCACATGGTTGTTTGGTCCAGATCACTGCAGACACAATGTCCATTCGAAGCAGAATGGCTTAAATGAATCCACCTGCCCTTTAAGAAATACATGGTCGCTTTACCACCCACCCATCATTACTTGCGGGATGGTTCAAAGTTAGGAGACCGCTTATATGATGGTTGCACATATTGCTGTACATGGACGTTATTTTTAGTAGGAATAAGATGTTCTGCGTCAGGTAGCGCTTTGGATGTTTATCTAAAACGAAAGCATGAAAAGATTACGAAAGATGAACGATTGGCTATGATGATTGGTGTTGCAACGGGAATGGATTATATTCACAAAGCAAATGTACTCCATAGAGATCTTGCTGCCAGAAACTGTCTTTACGACAGAACTAACACGGTATCGTTTTTATCTAATACTTTCGTCAAGCTAACTATGCATGTATAAATATATTTGTTTATATGTATCACTCACATATATGTAAATATATATATATATATATATATATATGACAATGCAGTAAATAGCTGCCCTATCCCTAGATACTGCGGTTTAGGTGAAAATATCGGACTTTGGCCTATCACGACCGGGATCTTCCTACAAAATGAAGACCGCGCAGAAAATGCCCATAAAATGGATGGCACCGGAAAGCATTCAAACGTTCACGTTTACACAAAAGACTGACGTCTACACCTTCGGAGTAACGCTTTGTCTATTTGTTTTATTCACTCACTATGTAGCTCGATGACACGAGAAGCTGGAGAGCGAGATTTGTCTAGCAACGCACAACAGTGACAAATCACATTACCTACACTAAATCTTCTACAAGTTCGTACATAATGCTATGTAAAAGCATATCAGATCAGATGCGCATAAAAGAAAAACTGTTTGGAGTAACATAAAAGAAGCGAGCCAAATAGTCACAGTTTAATTGACGATATTATCTTCAATTAGAAGCTATGGCGCTTTGTCGTCTAAAAAACGCCGTGCCATTGTAATACTGAAAATTGAACTAAATTTGAACATATTTTACTGCTATGACCGCGAATGCGTACGTGATCTTTCGTTGAAGGAAGGGTTACACTGGTCTCTGTAGCATGCGAAAACTCATTTCATCATGAAAGCATTCTTATTTATCCGAGCACTTCGTCGACAAATAACTCCTGTGGAGTAGTGCTGGAGGTTCTTCTTCAACGGCATTTTCAACGCTGCTCACTGTGAACGGTAATGTAGAGATGCAAAGAATACTTGTACTGAGGCTCTGAAGAAATTCACATATTGTCTGATCTCAATCCAAATTTTTTTTACACAACTGATTTTTTGCATTTGATTTATTTCCTCACACCCTTTATCAGAAGTTATTTTCTAAATTGCTTACAAGCACGATTCCTGCCACGAAATTTCTAGAGTTAGATTTTCCGGAATCATGCGTTAGCCGTGATAGGGTGTTCCCAGGTCCTCATCATGGACATTAGCCAGCGTTTATAAATTGAACGTGAGGAGCCGAATGATCTTAGACCAGTCCGCCACCAATTTTACTGAACAACATCACTACCATTGCTCTACTCACTTCTCCAATTGCAGATGGAATTGAATTAGTAAAAATTCGATTAACAAAACTAAGCCGACAAAAATGGAATTGAAAAAAGTTAAGGTATTGTTTAGGTGTTAATATATGAGATATGCTCCGGAATAGGTCCATATGATGATATGAGAAATACTGTCGTGAAGAAGATGGTTGGTTTATTCCTCTTTATGCTTCCGGAATAAGGCCGTTTTTAATCAAGAAACTTGAAGCTTTAGGCGATTTTATAACCATAACTAACCATAAATAATCATAATGATCACAATGCAAAGAAATGAACTACGTGGTTGGTTTTTAACAAGTTGTTGAGTGTTAATCATCAAATTCAGATTGTCGAAGGCAAGGTAAACAAATTTCCATCAAGTACTCCGGAGTACATTGTGAAATTCGTCAATGAAAAGTTGTGGTGTAAAGACCCTGATAAACGGCCGGATTTCGCCTCGGTTGGTTCTACTACACTCCTCTCGCTTAGTGGTATACAAAATTTTCCAAGTTATTTTTCGAACTGGAGGCGCGTGTAGCGCAGTGGTTGGAGGCACCCTGCAACACAAACGTGGAATCGATACTCGCGCCCGTGGCCTACCAAGCCTTGTACCCCTCCGGGATCGGCAAATTGGTACCAAACTTGTTTGGGAGGATAGCAGCATTAGCTCGATACATCGGTAGGCCACCGCGAGTCATTGTAAAAGGTAGATATGCATTCCAATCACTTCCAAACGATGCTTACTGAAGTCGAATGCATGGCACATCCCTTGGGGATTAATCAACGACGAGGGCTTTACCTTTTGGCGTTTGAAGTAGCGAGTATTTATTCGAGCAGCATTTAACGACATTCGTTACGAGGACGAAAAATTTCGCAAGCAGTAGGCAAAGCTACATTCTAGAAAGTTCGAGTACCTTAGTCGATTTTTGCTGAAAGGAAACGAGCTAAATTTAAAAACTTCTGGAATCGGCACTATGTGAAGCTATGTAATGAATATAGTGAATCATTCACCACGGGTACCATTTCGGGTTACCGTCAATCAATTCGAATAGATGTGGCAGTGACAACGCCGTTCCTCACTGGCGCTTACCAGAATTATCCAATGAGTTCTAGTCGCCAGAATGTCGTAATATATCACATTTTTTTTAAGGATCTTTGCAATAAAATCCTTCTCTTTTAGTGCAATTGAAATTCGAAAACCCCTGCAGCCAACTGGGTATATTCAACCGTTGCTGTGGGCAACTTGGAGCATACGACTTCTTCTTCATTTGTTCTTTTAGAAACACATCCTTAATGGCTTCATAAATAATGTTAAAGCACAAGGCTCCGTAGAGGAAACAGATGTTCTTATTTCCTCTGATAGCTAGATGTTTCTTCACTCTCTTGCCGTTGTTGTAAGGAGTTAAAGCCGCTCGCATGATCTAACTCAGATCTGAAGCTGATGTGTGCATCTCATGAATATGGCTTTCGTCGCATCCAACCGAAGAATGTTTTTTGCAATCCCGTTGTCGAAACCAGCTAATATTTTTTTAAAAAATATTCTGGATGCTACAGTAGCGGTATTGTAGAGGGTAAACATGATATGCTAGCTAGAAAATAGATTTACATTTCCTTAACCGTTTCATTTCCTGCCTACTTTTTTAAATGGTAGGGTATATTGCGAAATATAACTTCAATAATGGTGAGATAATTGCAAAACTCCGGACCGCAGGTGTCTGAGGTGGGGAACGAACGCGCTACTGTCCTTTCTGAGGAGTAACGCGCTCACCACCACACCATGCGAGTCCTTTGTTTCGCCTGTCTCTTACTCCCCGGAAAGGCAATAGCGCGTTCGTTCTCCACCATACACACCTACGGTCAGAGTTTTGCAAATATCTCAGCAACGTTATGGTTGTGTTTCGCTTAGTACCCTGCCGTGAAAATTACAGTGGGCAGAAAATAAAAAAGTAAAACATTGTGATTCCAAGTATAGCCTTAGCCTAACTGGGTTCACTGCCGATGTGGGCTCCCAGATCAATTCCGCCGACGGGTGAATGCTGATGGCAGAGATCGATAGAACTAGCTGAGAGACATGCGAAACGAAGGACCCACATGGTGTGGTGGTGAACGCGTTATTACCCAGAAAGAACAATAACGCGTTCGCTCCCCACCGCAGGCACCTTTCTATTTTTGCGCGATGCCAGTTTTTGCAGCATTTTTTCGAAAATGACGTTCAGTTACTTGGTGGGAATAAAACCGCTTTGCTGAGTACCTGTTCTCTTGTCGACGACTCTTCCATCACTGAACGCCAAAATTCTGGACGAATCCGCAGTGTAGTTCATGAAGGAAATCTGTGCTCTAAGTGGAAACGCCTGGTTACATGAAGCTTCTTCCACGGCAGTTATGAATCAACCGAGTAAAGACTTTTTATAAGTTTATGGCAACGAGAGCAAATGATCGCTAGACAACGTACGCCTGTACATTGCCTCATGTACCACTTTTGCTTTCGTTCTCTGCTGTATATTATTTACCTTATCCGTTTCTTTGGTAAAGCTGGTGCGGTAAGTTTAAGGCTCTGGTTTTCTCACATTCAGGGTAAATAAAGGCTCTCATCCGTCAGAAGTTATAAAATTGGTATCGAACTTCCTTCAACATAGCTAACCCAGGATTCTAGGGCTAGTCGAGTGGCTCATCATTCTTGGACATTGACACGGAAGGCCAGAAATACTCAACAACAGCTGAACGTACCCCAACACGGCTTTCTTATGATTCCAGGAGTAATTTGCCCAACCAGAATTTAAGCATATTCATGTAGAAAACCAAAATTACCAAGTAGATTAATAAAAAATGTGAAGGTCGGGGAAAATCGATATAGCAAAAGAATCATATGAAAAAAGTACTGAGATCGGCACCATACATGATTCCGGAGTCATGTAAAGAGCCGTATTTCATATTTGCATCCCTACGTTTTTATTTTTGTGCATGTCTATTTCGATTTACGTGGAAGCGGTAAAAATGATTATCTCAGATTTGCCCTTAATAAAATAGGAAACAAAAAAAGCGCAAATAGATGTCACACGAATGACCAGGTGCAAGGAGAGCATCGACGTGTTGTGTTTTTCCATGACTTTGCACAATGGGTTTGGGTAGCTCCTTGGTTCAAATCGCTTCGCATAACACACCTAGTTGTTGGCTCGGTTTTGAACCTGAGCCCACCAAGTCTTTCATACGCTTGGGTTTGAGCACCAACGGTATACTACTCTGACGCATTCAACCGCCTATGACAATGTTTGAGGAAGCCGAATGCTTAGCACATTTTTCAAGAACTGATCAAAAGCTAGCATATTTTGCTTCATGCCTTCTACGTACGGAAAACACCTTTATTAATAGCACGCGAGATTTTTCTAAAACTGGGTACACAGCATCCGACAGAGGTGAAGCGCGGGAACATAGGCCGAATTGGAATTTGCATCAGCGTGTGGTTACGGCGAGTTCTTTGGTATTCCAGAAGTGAAATCACTCTCTATAACATCGTCAGTTTTGAAAGATTCACTATATCGGAATAATATCGTTTGAGGCTCCCGGAGTGATTCAATAACTGTGACGTCATTGTTCTATCGAAAAGAGCTCGTTTTGTTTTGCGACAATCCGTGACTACATGGCGAATAATAAATACTTTGTAGAAGTTATGCTACTGCACATCAACTAATTGGTATAAAGAAAACCTCCTCTTTCCAAATGATTGCCACTTCCTGATAAATTGAGTGAACTACTTGCTGGAAAATTCTTCAACTAGGCGTTTGCACCAGAGCGCCAGATTTGTCAGTAAAATAAGTGCACATGTGCCTCACTGGTAAAGACGTGCGGATTCTAAGTGTGTTCACGTCGTGATCGACTAGTAATGTTTTCCTACTTAGTAAGAAAGCATTGTAGAACATGAGCAGTTGTAGACTCAGCGTAGAAGCAAATTTCAGATAGTGGAACGTTTAGAAGCCTTGGCCGCTTTTCACGCAGACAAACGCGACGTCGTGGATGAACAAAAAAGTGGAGGCGTGGTATCAGCGGTGAGTAGTAATTTAAGCGGCAAATTCACTTCATTAATTGCTTCGACTATGGGCATGATTCACTGAGAAAATCGGTTGTATGTCTTCTAACTGTAGACTCATGCGTTTTCAGGTCAGTGAAGTGAAGATCACCAACACAGGCACCGTCGATATTGACGTGGATGAAACTAAAGCCAAAATGAAGAAAATAGGACAAATGGAGCCGGAAAAAACTCAGGCAACCATAGAAGAAGTGCAAAACAGTACAGATTCAAAGGAAGCGAAAAAAGCAGAAATCGAGAAGACGACCGAAACGGTATCCGTCTATAAAGCGTTGCCCTCAAAGGAACAGACCAAGGGCAAGGCAGCTGATCGATCCGTGATTGAAACAAAGACCGAATCTGGAAGACCATTTCAACTAGATGTTGACTCACGTCGAGAAAAAGATGAGGTAAATGTGGAAATTCGAAGAAAACCAATATTTGGTCGGAGGTCAATATTCAGTAAGTTTCGCGTTCAACGAAAGTTCTGGATGATTTACAATGTTTTTAAGAGTTCGGCAGTTGCTTTCAGAACGTTATCCGAAAAATTGAGAATACAACTTGAGGAGACACTGAAGAGTTCAGTCATTCATCTTATTTTAGTACGTATATAGCGCTGCCATAACAAAAGTAAACGTTACATTACTACTTCACTTTAAAATAAAGTTTCTAAGCTGCTGTCGTGCGTCGTTTTTTGTCTTCCATTCCCCTCACCAGTAATATCAACAGTAATTTGCTTCATTTGAGGTTATGCTTCTCAAAAACTTAAATATTAGTTTTTTCACTTACAAAAAAACAGCGTTCACAGTGCTGGTTTTCCGCAACGACACCGAATTTCAAAAAAAGAAGGAAGAAGTTAAATTTAACACTTACATGGAGAAATTGGTCTTTCGACAACAGGAGGTAATTTCTAAATTAATAGAATAGCGAAGTTCAACACTTCACATATTTGTAGCGACCCTACTCTGTTTCGCAGAATACTATTTACTTTTGAGAATCGGAATCAAAGAATGATTGCATAAAGGTAGATTGTAACAATGGAGAAAGTAGATCACCTTTTAGTTAAAGCCATGACGATCTATCGCTAACCGAAAATTGACCCTGTATTTTTCTGCTTGCCAAAAATGGTGAAACAAACCGTTGATAAAGTCGCACGCGAATATAATGACGAAAACCTCAAACTTGGGTAATTAAACCTACTTACTTTTTTTAAAATATGGGTTAAAAGCAAAACGGGGATTAATTTCGCACCACATGATTTCATATGTTCATTTTTACAATAAAAACGAAACCGAAACAAAAACGGAAACGCAGTTCTTACCCATATCGCGCTTAATGGATATAACATTTTGAAAGTTTCGTAGTCGGGCCTTTGGTAGAACCTAATGAGTGTCAAGGTAGTTTTCGTAGATAATCGAAGAAGGTCAGTTGTTTGGTGGGATATTTCCAGTGGAAATGTTTGTGAACTGATCAACGGAGAAAGGATTATGTCCTAAACGAGCAAATGACATCCTTCCACTGTCGAGAGGTCACGGTGCCGAAGATTTTTATTTTATTTTATTTCGTTTTAAACCAGCCGCTTTTCACATCTACTATGCGAATACTCACATTTGGTTCGTTTCTTCGCATCCATCATCCACCAAGATCTTCCAAGCTTTTACAAGTGGCTTCGGCTGCTGCTTGAAGATTTCTCTTTCATTTTGAATGACGTTTAATGTTGGTCAAGTCGATTCTCACTAGAGCCCTGAGAGGGCCAGACAAGAGCGTTCCCACTTGGATTGCAGAGAGTGATTTTTCCCGAGTAAGACCAATGCCTTCCTGACTCCGCCAGTGTTGCTTCGTAGTCAACAGCAATGGTTGGAATCATTACCACAGCTCCAACCTTACCAAAAAATATAGTTCGATTAATCTTGACTTTGTGCTTTCGTTTGGCGACCTCACACTTGCCACATGCCGTTTGTAATTTCCTTGCGCAGGTAATTTCAATTCACCAACATTCTTCAATGAGGTTGTGAGTAAATCCCAAATTCTGCGGAGTATGATGTGCAGCAATAAGTTTCTCATATCTCATGACAAAAAGGATTTGATAATCACTTATCAAATATGCAAATTAGAAGTGTGTTTCATTTTTAGTATTGTTCACTCAGACATCTATTTTACTGCATATAATCTTTTCAAAGAGGTAGGTAAAGGATAAGACATCCAATGGTACATTATGTTTTTCGGAAGACTATCCACAAAGTGAGCGTTACAGCGGTAAGCAATAGCAAAGATTTCAAAAAGCAACGCACGCGAGAGAAATGAAATTACACCATCCGGATATCAATTTCATAGTTTCTTTATACGTGGATACTTGGATACATGGATGCCTCGGTGACCCGTACTCACTGGTTATGCGGGTCCTAGAAATATATCCACTTTATCGGAGTTCAGCTGGTTTAGCCATTCTGTTTCCTTGGAGTCCCCAGGGCAGTGCCCCAGGTCGTCACCACCCTTGTGGATTAGAGGGGTATTTGCCACCATGCGATTAGTTTAATACGAAGACGGTGGTGGATCCTAGCACTGATTTACTCTTAGCTGGGCTTCCTGGTGGAAAACGCCGGATTCTTTCTCAGCTTGGGAAACTGTGGCGGGGGACGAATCCTTTGCTGTATATCGTAGCCCTACGGTTAGGAACATCTCCCAGTGCGGTGAACCTTTCGGAAAAGTAACTTTATACAAGAATGTATGTTGGAAGAATGTACCGGGCACCTCCTGCTTCTGTCCTAGAAGAGAAATCCGAATTTTTAAGGTAAAATGAAAATGTAATCAAATCATTGACAGTATGAAGGTACTAAGAATAAAATCAAAATGACACTAAAAACGCCTAAATTGTGTAAGGATATGATCTTTACAGGCACTAAAGTAGCAGAGGTCTATAAAAATACAAAGACGCTGCTCGTAAAATAGCACCTTCCTATTGCTAAAATTCTTCTCAGCTTTGAACTAAGTGCTGCTCAGACCACGGACTTTCAGGGTTTTGCTAGAAATTCCACTAAAGTTGTTCTAGAAATTCTATTGCATCTTAGGACCCAAAGTTTAGTGTGATGGTCAGTTCTTCTAAGCACTATTATTCGTTCTCTCTCTGCTTCATAAAAACTACAAAACTGTTAATGGTGTGATAACAGAGGAACACTGTGTCATAAAAGTGTTGTTGCTCAACCACCTAATTTGCTCAACTTACTTTCTTCACAAGGTAATCTTGTTTGGAAACACCTAGTTAGAAAAGTATATCAATATATTCTCCCAGTCAGTTTTAGTTCAAATGGATGCAATGCCGATTTGTGCTCCCCAGATTAATTCCGCTAACGGTTGATTGCTTATGGCAGCGTTAAGTAGAAAAACTGTCTGAGAAAAGGGCAGAGGCAGGACAGCCATGGTGCAATGTGCAACATGTGGGCTTTTGGAAAGTGTTATCGTGGTTCGATTTGGCCTGGTGTGGAGGTCTGAGAATATCTCAGCATCACTGTAGCTTTCTTTTACATCATAATCCGCCTTAAACATTTATAGTAGGCAGAAATAGAAGGTTAACATTTTATATTCTCCAATTATTTACGATTATATAAAGTTCCTAACTATCTGAGAATCGTTACTATAAATAAAAGTAGCCTGTTAGTATCTTAAGTGCAAGTTCTTATAGATTTTACAATGATAAATTCTTCTTTCTTCAGAATAACATGAACCTTGACCAAGTTATTCGTGACCATTTCGCAAATGGCCCTGTTGAGCACATTTATTCGTCATCGTTCTTACTGGAACTTTTTCACAAAGCAGAGGTCTATTTTTAATATCGGATACACAAACGAGACAGAAAATTACGCTTAAAATAAATGATAATCACGTATATCGCTGGTCTTCGGTGCTGATCAAGCAAACTTAGTCACACTGGCCAGTGAACTCTCTATTTCTACAGCGTCATTTATCTCTACATTGTGCCAATGTTGCTCAGCTGTTTCTGCAGATTTGAGAGATATAAAGAACTTCACACTTCCTTTCTAAGAATTTCTCAGAATGGTTTATCTATTACATCGGTGGTCTCGTATGGTGCCATTCACCTATTGCTAAACAAAACTAATCGATCTTGTCAAGCTGCCATCATTAGTAAATTTTGTGTGTCTAGTCCACCAGATTTTCTGCATATTTATGTAGAAATCGGCGCGTGAAGTGCTCTGGCTAGAGATGCACTACAGTGGCATAAGGACGGCTCGGTTCGAACCTGTGTTCTTGGATCACCAAGTCTGACATCACTGCTGGGGTGATAGCAGACTTTTCTTGGAAAATAGCAACACCTGCATCGATTGATACATCGATAGGAAGCCCTTAGTCACTGTAGAAACCAGATATGTATTGAACCACCGCTAAAGGTCAAATTATGAAGTCAAATGCATGGGGCATTCTCTGGAGATTGGTCAACGCAGAGCACCTTGCCAACTTATGAGAATGTGAGATATCAGGTCTTGTTTGTGGAAATAAAATCCCGTATTTTTTCAGCGAAGCTGAAATCTTAGAGCTATTACTTCTCCGGTTTCATCTCTATATTAATCTATACCAATTTTCTCAAAAGTGGGAAAGAATAAATTTAGCGAAAAGGTGTAGAATTTTTGCAGTGTTGACTTCACAATAGTGTATTAATCCTTCAATGATTGTGAAGTTGCTACATCAAAAAACTTAGATAAAAGCGGCATAGGCTTGCTAATGCCTCCAATTTGTGGTGATACAGTCACTTTCAATCCATTGATAATTCTCATAACTAACTTCAATGGGTGGGCTAGAGAATTAGGAGCTCTTATTGGTGGTCTTATTTGAAATCTTAGCCTTACACAATTTCTGGGTTTGCTCGCTCCATTCGATTGGTTGGTAGACTCTCAACGTAATTCAACGACAAGTCTATTATAAAATCTTCACACATAGAGATCCATGAAACTGGAAAACACTTCACTGCTCGAAAACTGGGGGTGGATTTATTGTGAAGGATTTTTCAATAGTCCGTAGAAGATAAAGAGAAACTAAAATGCTGGGATCAAAAGGTCAGAGCAAAAATAAAGCACAGAAAATTTTTAAAACTTGGAGTTCCTTTCTTAATTCCTAAATTTGCTCTAAGCTGAAGAATTATCCTTCTCTAGGCATCACTAGCACGTCAACCGTCCCTGCTGGAGATTTCATCTCCTGTCGTCGTAGTTGGCGATATTCATGGACAGTATGGTGATCTGCTGAACATATTTGAGGTATGTGTGAAAACTGTTTGCAAACCCTTTAATTGCTTTTCTTAATTTCCTTTTTCTAGAAATTTCAAGTGCTTTTTCATTAATTGCGGCCACAATTTTTAAATAACTTTGTTTCACATCTTCTCTCCGGAACCCAACACTTCTGGGTTCATTTTGCTTCTCCATATACATTATCCATGAATATCTCCGAACCTTTTGCGTGTGGATTCAGCCGCGAAGTGAGAATTTCCGTTTACTTTATGAATGTTGTTAAACGCTGGTCGACCCAATCCGCTCTGCAGTTCTAGCACGCCTGTACTGAAGCGTTCCCACGTGGTTTCGAAGTATTCCACTTTTTGATTCCACACAAGTGTGGAGCCAATTTAGCAACCCATGAAGAATGAGACTATTGCAGACTCCGAAGCAGGGTCAAACGAGTGGAATTGGCCGTAATTAAGAGTACAATATTAGAAGTATAACATTAAGAATATCAGTAGTAATCGAAGGTGCAAAAACTGGAAAAAGCATTCGTAAAACCCAACGAAATTTCGCCAACTAATAGGCCGAAGTGATTGCACCTCGACACACAAACGGACTGCATGTAACTTCCAAAATCAAACGAAGAAAATCACTCAAATTACTACTCCGATCCCTTCAATAGCCACGTGCTCTCATACGAAAACAAAAAAAGATGAATTTATCCTCCCACCAATTCTCTTTTCCAAAATCCGACAAGCTGTTTCGTCGGTGAGGAATCGAATAACACCAGGTCAAGACAGGATACCATGTGGACACCTGAATAATTTTACGTCAGTTTTCATAAACGGAATGACTCGACTGCTCACACGTTATCTATCAGAATATAAGGTTACTATTCAGTGGAAGGCCAGCAATACCGTGCTGTTTTCAAGAAGAGTCACCTTCACGAAATCAGCAACTATTGCCCAATCTGCTTACTGTCTGCCATCTATAAACTTTCCACATTTATTTATACCACCTTATAAAGTGGTGTTGTTGAACTGCTCCGATATTGGTATAAGTTTTCGTTGTAGTTGTTGTTGGCTGATGGTTGAAGTTTCGGCGATTTCGCCTTGCTCAGAGCCTGGACGTATTTTTTGTAACAGCAGCCTTATATTCGGTGAAATATCTATAGTATTAACGAAGATCAAACTTTCAAATGAACTTCATATTAATCAAAAAGGCTACTCACCGTGCTGCTACGAGTGGGACTGGCCCATGCGCTGTTCACGTTTAGTCGCGAGCGAGACACATCAAGAGATGAAAATATCATTTTGAAATAAGGCGTCAGATCACGTTTGATAGTGAGGCATTCGTCTTTCCTATTCACCTCTGAATTTTCGAAAATTATGGAAAACGCCTCAAGAGTCTTGCACGTTGATGTTTTCGATTCCTGCGCTAAGATCCGCACAGTCACTTCAAAATCATGGCCATTGTGCTTTTGTGCCCTTTGCGTGCCTAGAGGAGTGCTTTGACGAATTTTGTCTTCCCATCCAGTTGTTCTTTTATGCGGACACAAAATGGTCTACCCGTTTCTCCAATATATTCTTCACCACATCCCTTACACGAAATCAAGTATATTGTACCAGAACTCATGCAATACCCGTCTCTGCAATTGGGACAGATCACACAATTTTCTGAGCTGCACGTACGATCATATAGACGGTTGTTAACTAACTGGCGGACTAGGGTATTGGGTGGGAGGTCAGTTATCGCTACATAATTTTCAAGACCACTGTGTCTTAAACACTTATTAATGGAGTAACTTAATTCGCTTGATATGCAGGGTTGCTATGGAAGGATGTTACTTAGGTGCAAAGCATTATTTTGGGGAACAACCTTACGCTTTTCTCCGATCCGAGAGTACCTGCGCAACTAGAGCTTCTGAGTGAGAAAAGACGTCGCACCACTCTGAAAAGAAAAGTCTGCCAAAAAGTCAGTGCCAGTCATGCCAAAAAGTGTATATATGGTAGAAAAGCAAAATTGGCTAGCAAGTGTTTAGCCAATTTTGCTTTTCTACCATATATACAGAATGAAAATAAGCGAGCAGAATGACTGGGGAGGTGTTTGTGGGACCACACCCCCACGCATATTCTGAAAACGTCGAGAGACTAACGGAAATCAGAACAACATTGAAAAAAGTGGAAGAAGAAAAAGGAATGTCGATAGAAAGGAAAAGCTCAGAAAGTGGTTTTTAGTGTGGTTTCTTTCCTCGATGGTAAAAATACATGACAATAATTTAATAAGTTTTGTGCAATTACTTTTCGGTAGCTGTTTATACTGTGCTATTATACAGCATTTTCAGAAATGTGGATGGCCATTCGAAACGCGTTATCTGTTCCTTGGGGACTATGTGGATCGTGGAAGGTTGCGTTGAGACTATGTTCAAACAAAAAAATTCATCAAGAAGAATTGGGCTGTCCTTGCCCTATTCTTCTTGGAAATGAGTGAGCACAAAGTCTGTAACACATTTAAATGGGATATAATTGTGACAAGGCGCGGTTGCGCAGTGGAAAGAGGTGCCCTGCAATGCATTCGTAGTCATTGGTACGATCTCGCCCAACAGGTCCACCAATACTTGCACTACCTCTGTGTCTGCAAATTTGCACCGGATTTGTTAGGGAAGCTTGTAATACCGACTCTGACACACCGTTAGTTCACCAAAACTTCATAGGCCAGATATGCATTCAATCACCTTTAACGATGCTTAATGAAATCGAATGCATAGCGCTTCCGTTCATGTTTGATCAGCAACGAAAGCTTCATCGTTTTCTACTTGTCACTGCTATAAATACTTTCAAAACTTTTAACCTTGCTTTAGTAAATAAGATTTTAAAGTTGTACCAATCAATTTCTGGAAAATTGTCGAGAAAAAAAAGTTATTCTTGTGTCTATGTTGTTATCTGAGAAAGACGAAGTACAAATTGGGCATGAGCCACCTTCAGTGAATAACTTTACAAATAAGATTCACACCTTCTTTCTTATTTGATTTTGGTAAAAATCAGGTTTATGATCGAATAAGAAATTTCGCACCTTTAACCCAACCGTGCTGGAAAATGAAGAGGTGTGGCCTCTGTCTTGCTGAAGAAGATATCTGTACGATTTCGGATTTCTCCCAATAATATTCTTGTCCACTTCATTTAGTTTCAATTGTTTTCGTTACTTTACACTTTCCTATACTCATGAGTAGTTCTGCGCTCGATTATCACGTCACTTTCATTGATCTTTTCACTTCTTAAGTTAAAACCGAATTCACAAAAAAATTTTGCAGGAATTCAATGGAAGTGTTGGTTTTAGTGCTCGCACTTCAGATCCAACTTCCTCGTCAGTTTTTTCTACTTCGTGGAAACCATGAGATTAAATCCGTAAATAAGTTCGTTCTTTGTTGGAATTTTTCAAAATAAATATGTGCATAAAGTATATTCAATTAAAAGTTGTGCTCTGTAATCGCTCCAGAAACTATGGGTTTCGCGCCAGCCTTCGGTTGAGGTTTCCCGACGGTAACGAGAGCGAAATCCTACTGGACGCGGTGGCGAAAGTTTATGCGTAGGTGCTCCTCAACTCAAAGTTTCTTGCCTGTTCACCTACATTTATTAAGTAGAAAAATTTTACCTTTTCATTTAGGCAACTTCCGCTTGCGGCTTTGCTTTGCAGCAAAATCCTTTGCCTTCATGGTGGCCTCTCGCCCAAGTTGGAATCTATCGAAGACATCCGTAAAATAAAGAGGTATACATTGTTTCAGAAAAATTATATTCTGTGACGTCACCGCTATCTTCCCCTTGATAGTCGAGTGACTCGACCGGGCGCCAGTAAATCTTTTATTTCTTCCTATCGCCTGCAAGAGTAGCTGAGCGTGTTTTGTTCGCTCTAGGAATTCATTGAGCATCACATCTTCTTTCCAGAGTTTTTATGAAGTACTGTAACTATCGGATTGACGACCTGCCAGACGTACGTTTGACATCATGAGGAAATTTGTCACTAACGGCTTTTGTCCATCGGATGTGGTTCCAACGCATTCTTTGTCCGGTCCATCTCATCTTCGACATTTTGGCCCATAAAACAACGTTTCCGACTTTTTAACGTTTAAGTATTGAAGTTTCGGATTCCCTCTTTTACTTGTGTGGTACGGAATACCCCCAGCGTTGTTTTCTCAGCTGCGTGTTCGATAACTGTAAGCGCTCTTCCATCGTACTTGCGTAGCGACCAGGTTTCGGACGCGTACGTTAAGACAAGGAGAATCGTTCAGTCGAAAAGGTGGGCACGGAGTCGGGTGTTCTTTGTTCTCTCCACTAAATCCTCGATGCTCTTGAAAGTTTTCCAAGCCACTCACTACTTTCTGCTCAACTCTGCAGCTAATTTGTTCATCATGTCGGTTTCCCGTTCTAGATAGATTTCTTAGAATGAAGTGGAACGGTTGTAATCAATGCTGCTAGCATCGGCATCATCCACGATCCGACTAATAATTTAGTTTAATCCTAGTTAATGATAGTTTCGAGACTTTTATTTTCGAGCTTGGTGGTTTTTTCACCTTTCTGTAAGAAATGAAATCTTGCACGAAGAAGATAATGGTCGGTCCTGCTGTAGAATTTTAGGGCAACAACGACATCGATTAGATAAAACCTTCAGTTCACTGTGATTTTGTCTATTTTGTTATGATACTCTCCATTGAAAAACTTTGACTTTCACCGTTAATAATGGAGCTTCTGAAATTGTCAGTTACA
Organism: Angiostrongylus costaricensis; assembly: GCA_900624975.1. NCBI lineage: Eukaryota > Metazoa > Nematoda > Chromadorea > Rhabditida > Metastrongylidae > Angiostrongylus > Angiostrongylus costaricensis. The sequence goes on from UYYA01003842.1 coordinate 175,750, forward strand.
ATGAAAGATCTTGCTTGTCGTATTAAAGTCGGATAGCGCCCACCGTGCTCGTTCCAATCTAACCCGTGGGTCTCTTATTCTCCTTGGTCCCGTCTACAGCTAAGAGCTCTAATGATGATATTAAAAAATGAGTGGCCTTTTCTGTACTAATTCTCTGTGTCTATATACAACGTTTCGACTTTGTCTCCGTCATGGCTTGATGTCGGTGCATAAACAACGAAGATTGCCAAGACCGGTATTTACCCACATTTTTGCAAGTTTGATTCGGGTAGTCAATTTTTGAAATGAAGTGATATTCATGTCAAAACTTGGAAAAACTCTGGTTTCTATACTGTCGCATCCCTACAGGAACAGTTCTTCTCTGTTGTCATAGACAGCTTTGAATGGGCAACGTCCTCTCGTTTCAGCCAGCCCGATGACTTGGTACCTTATCTTTCTTGCTTGCATGATCAGTTCTCTATGGAGAACTCAGGTGCAAGTGAGCATGCAGTGCAAGCAGAAATCGTTAGCTTAGCAGTTCGATAGGCAGCCTAGAGTAGCCCTGAGACTTTAGCACCCTCTCCGTATTTGCCGACCCAAACTATGCCGCGTCGGGAGGTCTTTCAAGGTCACCGGAATAAAGCCGATTTATTTTACTCCGTTTAGCACTTGACACCCACTTGTAGATTGCTGACCTCTAAACGTAGGAGCTCAGCTAACTTGCGGTCAACTTGCCTGTCTCTTTCAGAGGAGGCAAAGAGCTTATTTGTTGGTGGCTACAGCAAACCGTTTTCCATATACTCCCCAGCAGCTTTATTGCAGGCTTTTGGCCTAATTGATTAGAATCCGTATAAACGGGGACACACACCCTTTCACGCATACTTGAAAACGTCATCGTAAGTACAGAAGATAAAAAATCGGCATAGAAACAAAAGGGAGTCTATCTCCATCTTCTGGATCCACCTGTGTTTCAGGGAAGGATATGGTCGCTTTAAATCCGCGATTAACCTACTATCCTCCCACCTGAAGACGCCACACGTTCTTAAATGGCAGTAGATCACTCTGTGAAAGAGATTCACGATTTTTTAACATTGATGGCACGGCAGCAGCACCTGTGGAAACTACAAATGAGGATTAATCTCGCCTTGAAAGTGGATTCATAAAGAAATCGCTCTAAAACAAAGACAAAACGTGGTAGAAATGACGAGCGTAGTGTCTCTGCGGCGACGGATTAAACCTAGCTATTTCATGTTAATAAATTTCTTGGTGCTAAGCGTAGAGGCAGATTCCATGCTAGATTTGATTTAGCTAAAATCCGGTAACTAGATGATGACTGAATCATTGATGCTCGGTGAGTGCTGCGTCCTTTGGACGTTCTGCTATCGGGTATATTCAATGATTTTCTCATCTTCAACCTACCGCAATTTTTTATTTGTGTCAAATAAGATTATGAACGACTGTATCACATTGTAAGATAAGAAATTCCAGAGGTTCGATTGAGCCAACAGGTTTGGTGGAAGATCTGCTCTGGTCGGATCCCTCGCCTTTATGTACTGGCTTTAAGGCAAACACGGAGCGTGGTTGCTCTTATGGTAACCTCATGTTATAATCTTTTTCTTTGCCTTTGTGTACCGTTAGATTGCTAACATTTTAGAAAATTGTGTTCTAATCTTTCAAGATTACAATTCAATTATAATAATCGCTAAAAATTTCTTTTTAGTGTTTGGTAGCGACGTAATCGCTGAGCGATGCGCTAAATTAGGCATACTTATGATTGTTCGTGGACACCAGGTAAAAAAATAGTTGTACTTTTACTTCTATTTCTTGACCCATGCTACTTATTTATTTATTTTACTATTTTTCAAAAACTATGCCTATCTATCCATCTTTATGCTTTGGCAAAAAATTTGTTGCGTCTTTCTACTTGGGTGATACCAAACCGTTCCTTATCGTGAACTCAGGTTCTCAACAACATTTGTGACGAGGAACCACCGCTTTCTGTTAGGGTACTCCCTATGCAGCGGAAACCCCAGATTTTTGTCTAACATTAGCTGGCCTTCGGAATGGGTAAGCTGGACCAGTAGTCATCTTGCGTAATGTCCAATGAGAAATGAACCAGTGCCTGCATTTTGTAGTTTGACACTTACGAACCACATCCTCACTAATGACGAAAACTTGTTGACACGAACACGTTCAAATCGACGTAAGCTAAATATTTAGGCCGTTGATGAGGGTTTTGAGATCTCCAGTGATCGAAAGGTGATCACACTATTTAGTGCTCCTGGATATCAGGATCACTACGTCAATAAAGGAGCTGTGATGATTGTAAGACTTTTTCCACAATAAAACCAAGGTTTTGCAGCTACAAAAAAACATTTAAAAATAGGGACGCATTTTAGATAGAGAAAATTTGCTAGATTTTTGATTTCGCTGAAGAATTATGAGAAAATTTTGTTGGTGAAATCACTCGATGTTAAGTTTTCATGTTGTATAGGTAATTTAAAAAACGGGAAAGGCAATGAACATATGGTGTTCAGGTGTCTGCAGACCGTACAGTCACTTTCAAGCAGTTCACTAGGCAGATCTGTACGAGGAGAGACGAACGCCTAACTGGAATACCGATGTCGGAATAGATCCACGGATTTGCGCTAATAAAAGCACTTCAATGAGTCACTTAGGATTTTGAAGCTTTTATAAGAAAGCCCTAATTGCAATCTCGAAGCAGTATGATCAAAAAATGAACTCAGTGAATGGTAACTCACTGAAATTGTCAGAACATTATTCTTCCATCGTTCACTAGTAAGAATGGCGCTCTGATAAGCAAAAAATTTGCTCTCAACACTTCTTGTCTCTCAAATCTACTAAATTGAAACAATGGTAAGGTGGAAACCAAGAAGGCTGAAAGATATCTGGTTGTGGAATGCTTATTCGGCTCCGTTACTCGGTCGTTTAAACAATAAGCTTATTGAATTACCAGCTCCATCTAATGGATTGGGCATATTAAATTGTCCATCTGTTAGTGAAAGTTTTCACCGCAACCACATAGATTGCCGTTTTAATGAAAAATCCTATCAGCAAGACAGCAAGATTTCCTTTTATCAAAAAAGGCTTACAACTGCTTATGAACGGCCAAGCATGGCTATCTCTATGTGAAATCACACTAGACTAATATTTAGGAAGAACGGATTGGTTACGTATGCCCCACACACGCTCAACGGAATGAATATCTTGGAATGCCCCAGCTACGTTTGTATAAGTGCGGAAATTAACATAATGAACGGCTTAGCTCCAGAGTTTAGAAGTGGGAAGAGAGCGCTTCCGAGAGCATTAAGGATGCTGTGAAATAAACAAAGAAAGTCAGACTCCGTGTCCACCTTGTCGACTCAACGGTACTTCCTGCCTTAGCATATGCGTCAGAAAGTTGGTGGGTGCTTAAGAGGGATGAAAGAACACAGCGTTATAGAACGCACAGTCGAAAGGACGATGCTATGATTATCCCGCATTAAACAAATAAAGAAAGGGATCCGAAGATCCTATCTATGCCAACCATCAAAATCCGATGGCACCGTTCTAAACGCCTACTTTTCGAATATGAAGTGAGCAGGACGAGCAAAGCGCATTAATGGAAACCGATAAACATGTGCCTGAATTCCTCAGGAAGTTAAAGGTGTAGCAAGAAGACCTACCCGATAGTCAGAATTCTTTACGAAAACCTTGAAAGAAAAACATGTTACCGAACAAATATCTAGAGCGAGTAAATCACTGGGCTGTTCTTACACGCGACAGCGGAGATAGGATGATTACAGAAGCTTACTTGAGTCAGTTGACACATCAACTTAAGTCGATCAACAGGTCGATAGGTCACAGATTATATGGAACGTTAACGTCGGTGGGTGGGCTCAAAAGCGAACAAAGGCCAGTGTTCTATTCCTGTTTTTCATTAGTAGTGAACTAGCACAATAGTTGCGTATCAACGGAAACCTAATGCCATCGTGCTGTCCGACGTCGTGAAATCAGTGTTCAAGTCAGAATAAAATCAGTTCTATGAAACAATTTTTATGAGACACTGTGTTCAAAAAAAATTTGCTTAGGTAGAAATCTTAGCATCATACTTCTGTAAGTTGCCTTCTTTTATGAAAAATGCTTTGATTTTATGTGAGCAGTCCTAGTGTTTTACGTTTTAAATGATAATCGTGAAATGAGCGCAGATTGTGATTGCTTTGTCCTTGACGCATTGTTTGCTCTTCACTTCGATATCTTTCATCTCTTAAGAGATCGTAAAGTTGCTATCTCCTTTTTTTATAAACGTTAAAGGACGTGACCAGTTCTTCTCTCATTTTCCATTTTTTTTTCATGTTGTTCAATGAATTTCTGGCTTTAGTCAGAAACAAATTGTATGATACAGTGTCTATCAGCATTTGAAAAGGAATTATGAAGCAGGAAGCGAGCATTGGTTGATGTGCAAGGAAGGAAAAGCTTCAAATCTTTTTGCAGTAATCGAACTGAACAAAGTTATACTGATTTGTCTAAGAGCAATGAATCTGGCAAACGTGAGCGCAGTGAACGCTACTTTTAGTAACTCGGCTTTTTCTTCATACACACGCTAGGTTGCTGCTCTATCCTCTAATCATTAAAAAGATGATGTTCCGACCGATTTTGCCTCTTTCAAAACTTGGAAAGGTCAATTTGATTGTATTTTGGTCAGCCAAACATTTTCACAACCAAAGCTGAAAAATTGTGGAACCATAACTTAAATCGAATTGAAAGCTAAATAGCTTCTTAGCATATTCACCGCTTTATTTGAGTCTCCCATTGAGTACCTGGTGGAGACCATCCGCACGGAGTTCACTTGAACGAGTAATGCGCCTCCTTCACACTAAAACATCATTCTGAGATATTGTATGAGTGTACGCGCGATAACCAGGCAATTCTTCCTGTGCCACTTTTTTGAGTTCTTGGGATTCATCCAGAATAGTTCAAGAGTTTTGCGCGCTGAAGTTTTCTATAACTCTGCGGGGATTGTAAATTCCACATCAAGATCTTCTACGTTATGTCTGTGTGGCCCATGTTTGTCTCGTGAACCATTGTGTACGGACGCATAGTGCTCTGCACCCTTCACCAATGTATCCACCCCGCACGCTTTGCAAGAAATCAGAAAAACTGTATCCGAGCTCGTGCAATCACTGGCTCTACCGTTAGGACATATTGTGCCCTTCTACGTTGTAAATATACGACCGACCATACAGGCTGTTGCGAACTAACTGACGTTTAAGAGTGCCCAATGGTATTTTAATCAGTGCTGCCAAGTTCTTTAGACCAGCCATTTTTAAGCAACGGCTCTGAACTTTGAAAAATTGTAAATCGCTGTTTACCGTGCCAGTTTCAGTGATTCTTTATTTTTGCCCACTTGTGTGCAACACTGGTAGCTGTTCGAAACATGACCCTTAAAAGCTCCTTTTTTATGCGCAATGAATGAAAGAGAAGACAAGAAGCGGGTAATTGTTTTTAGATAGCTAATTTAAGCGTTTAGAAATAGAATTCAGTTTCTTTTCGGGTGAATGTTATGTACTTTGAGTATTCGTTCAATAATTAAGTGCGTATTTTCTAAGGCGAAATCCACCGAAGCGCCAGCTTGTGCGTAAATAAAGAATAAAATAACACCTCACGGTTACTCAACAAGAATATAAAGAGTTACTAAGTGCGTTTGTCCATCTCCAGTTGTGTTGAGCAAATAAAAAAAACATCTATCTACAGCAAAATAATATCCCGAGGTCGATCATTAGAGCTTCCACCTCAGACATAAATGTAACGTCAAGGCTTGGTGTCGGTCACCCTCCCGTTGCCAAATCTCTCATTGTTTATATTGTTGAGCTCTCATTTACTCTCAGCTCTCTCATTTGTGTCAAATACTTCTCGAACTATCTAAAGGCTTAGTACTTCTGGGATTCGTTTTAGAGCGCCATGAGCTACTGAATCGAGAAGCCATAAGTTTTCATCGCTTCTTCGTGTTACAGTTTATCTATCCTTTGTTTTACCTTCATCGCATGACTGGACAAGACGTGAATTACACTGAGCAGATTCTACGCTGTAGGAGCGTTTTTGCGTAGATCGAAAGAGGTAAGTCAGACACAGGCAAGTCTGGCACCAATTTGAAGAAGCCGAGGAGTTGAGTGGCTTGGTTCGCTCGCGGCACCATCGAACCAGCACTAGGGTACGTTGGATCGCCAGCGTTACTTACGGTGTGATTATCACTGGCACTCTCCGCAGTGGGGGACTAGAAATCTACTGAACAATCCAGTGAAGAGATCACTAGATTGTACATATCTCCGCTATCTCGCTAAAGTTTCGTTACTCCATTACGATTAAACTGTAGGCTCCTGGAGCTCACAGAAAGCTCGCACTTTGACCAGCGAAGCGACTGAATACACTTGATTTCCATGTCCGACTTTCTATTATTTTCGGCATTGATTGAATATATCTTTCTACTTCTGTTCAGCAAACACGAGGTGCTATTTCATTTCTTTATTTGCGCACAAGCTGACGTTTCGGCGGATTTCGCCTTCCTCAGAGCCTGGAAGGGTCAAGTTGACAGCAATCTACACGGCCAAACACCTCCATAACCAAACAGAGAAAACGCTAAACCAAGATTTCAATCACATTTAGCATAGCTCTGCACACTCACCGCTTTCTATGAGTCTTCCACTGAGTATATCGCGTGAAGACCGACCGCACAGAATTCACATGGAAGCGTAATGTGCCCCTCCCATCAGAATAACAGGTTTATATACTGTCTAATATCACGCGTGATAACAAGGCATTCCTCCCTGCGGTTAATTTTCGGATTTGAATTTATCCAGAATGCCTCTAGAGTTTTGCGCGCTTGTGTTCTCGATTCTTGCGCGAGGATCGTAACCCTTACTTCAAAATCTTCTCCGTTATGTTTCTGCGTGCTATGCGTACCTAGTGGAATACTTAGCTTACGTTTGCCGGCTAGGTGTTCTTTTATACGTACGCAGAGTGGTCTACCTGTTTCGCCAACGTATTCGTCCTCCCACGCTTTACAAGAGATCAGACAGACTGTACCCGAACTCATGCAGTCACCGTCTCTACCATTGGGGCAAATTAGGCAATTTTGCGTTGCACATAGACGGTCATATAGGCGGTTACGAACTAGCTGGCGCCTTAGATTATTCGGTGGTACTTCGATTATCGTTACCGTATTCTCTAGACTGGCCCTTCTTAAACAGCGTTTTATAGCTGCACTTACTTCATTTGAAATAAAGGGCAGTATAAACGGGACCTTGTTGTCGCTAGAGTTATCGTTGGGGTATCCGTGGTTTCCTCTACACCTGGTGCTACGGTTTCGTAGCCATTAAAAATGGCTATTTGCCGAGCCAAGTTCCGGGACTCCTCTCTCTGTTGTCTCCCTGTGTACACGCTGGTAGCTGTTCGATACATGTTTCTCACAAGCGCCCTTTTCGTGTGAGAGGGATGAGAGGAGAGGTAATGAACTAGGATGTTTTTACTACTTGGCTTTCGATACCACTTCGTAATGTAGACGTTTTTTGATAGACTAATTTGCACGTTCAGAAATGGATGCCAGTCTTCTGGTTTCTCTCGGGTGAATTTAATATACTCTGACTGTGTGTTCAACAACTCGAAACATCTGTCGATTTCTTCCTGCGTTGAACAAATGACCAAGCAGTCATCTATATATCTACAGTAGAGTAACGGAACGAGGTAGATTACTGGCGCTTCCACCTTATACATGAATGCAATGGCAAGGCTTGGAGCCAGTCGTTGTCCCATAGCCAGCCCTCTCATTTGTGCGTAATACCTCCCGGACCATCTGAAGATTGAGCAGTTCAGGCACTCCTTTAAGAGTGTCATCAACTGCTGAATCGAGAAGCCGTACATGTTTATTGCTCCTTCGTGTTGTATAAGGAGCTCGTTTATGGCTTGCATAGCGGAGTCATTCGACACGTTCGTATAGAGCGCAGTGACGTCGAAGGACAACACCACGTACGCGCTGTTGGGTCGCGCGTTACGTAGACGATCCAGGAACGTTTGGTTGTTCGTTAGATGAGCTGGAATGTACTTCAACAACTAGGTATTAAGGTTATTAACCACGTTATTCTATCTGTTAGCCCGTCCAAGCAGCTAATGATAGGTCTAACCTTAAATAACGATGGATCGGTAGACCCGAGATCATCGCTGGATACTAACTTATGGGTTTTAATAAGTAAGTACAAGATGGGACATGTTGGTAAGTCAATTTTGAGATGAGAGATAACTGATGGTTTTAACCCGGCCGCTCTTGCCACTTTAACCCATTCGTTGTTTAACTTTCGGTATTGACTTTTAAATTCCTTCTCAGACGACGGACGATAAAGGGAAGCATCTTCAAGGTGCTTTTCCGTCATCTCAACATCTAACTGATGGGGAATTACAACGAACTCTCCACGCTTATCACTAACCGATAGTCTTATGTTTTTTGATCTTATCAGCTTTCGTACCTTCCGCATACCACGTTTTTGTATTTCAGTGAGGTTGGAGCAGTATCTTTTATCGCGATAGTGATTAAGGACTTTGAAAGTTTCATTCGTAAGCATCCGAAATTTAACATCAACTTTATTAATGGGCTCTTATTTTATTATTCTCGTTTTCTCTGTTTGGTTACGGAGGTGTTTGGCTGAGTGGATTGCTGTCAACTTGACCCTTCCAGCCTCTGAGGAAGGCGAAATCCGCCGAAACGTCACACTTGATTTCATCCAGAGGTACACGATGACGACCTCGGCTTCCCCGTCCATATTTTCGACTTTCGCACTTGTGTTGCGGGATTTAGCAATAATTATGTCAATGACTGGCTAAATAAAAACTAGTAGAAAAAAAACGAGGATAAGGCTTGAAGAGCGATACGGTGAAGTTTCTTCCCTAGGTCTGTCAAGTTCTCATGTCGCAAGTACTGTAGATACCGAAACTTTTTAGCGGTTGTCAAAAAGCTCTTACGATCGCTAATCTGCTAAAATTGTTAATCGTCATGAAAGTATATTTCCGTTTAATCACAAGGATTTTATTATAGAGAAAAGTGTGCGACGTTTGTGAGACGAAGTCACACATGGGCTAGTTGTCTTTCTCAGGCCTATGGTTTAGCGTTACTGGGTAGACAGAGACGAGCAAACATTGATTCAACCCAGACAATAATGGAAAACGATGACAATAGCACATCACCGCCTTCCCCGTACTCTATTATGACGCTCCCACTCACCTATGAAACCCCTAGTGCGATAATGTTCTAACGTCTGCGCCTATTCAACCGTAGTGGCTCTAAATAATTATTTCTTCATTTATTTTAGTGGATGGCAATATTAGGTTGAAAAGATCGTTATGCTACGGTTTGACAGTAACATAAACGGTTGATGGCTCTCGGCCATTAGCAGATTCGCCGGCCAACGAGAAAGTGGTTACTTCTCCTTTGATTCATTTACCAAAGCCGTTAGAGCACTCAAACTAGCATCTTTTGTTTCATCAACTTTAAAGATTAAACACACTGCATGCGAATTCTTATCTCCAATATTTACTTGACATTTTTTATCTGGTCTTGCCAAAACCCTATGTTCTTAGTATCAGCAAATTGCGGTCATAATGTGAAAGGCGATTTCTAAACAAATGTATCAGTTGTCCTCCAATTGGACGTCGAGTGAGTGGAATGGTTGCCAGTAGCCGTCATTTCTCCTTCTGCATGCAATAGTAGCCAAGTAGCTTCTATGATATGCTAGCACCATATATTCCTTCATGATTTCCGTAAAGAATTTTGACCACTGGGTCGAAGTTTCCGCTGCTGGTTTAACATTTGACGGAATCTACTTGCTAACGGCTTTTATTCATAAGCTCTTCATTTAAACATTTAAACATTTAGCTAAACATATTACATGTTGAAAAACTATGAAACAAAAATACTAAGAAAGTTAGTGATTATTTGCGACAGTGCAAAGCCGTACCTGATATCGTCCATTTCATGCGTAATCGACATTATACGACCCTGAATAGGTGTACCAGTGTAATGTTTTAGGAATCCACTCCATGCACATCAGCATTTTCAATAATGCATGTGATAAATCTACAGAATGCTACGTATCTCTAGACGTGGTCTAATTGAGCCGTAAGTGAATTCGACGTCTTAACGCAAGTGCTCAAATAGGAATGTGTACTACCATGCTAGGGTTACTCGCATTTCGAAAGAAGTTTATCGCAGGGTGATCTTCTTCGCTTTCTATTCTACATCACTACGTAAAGTGACGTTATTGTAGACTCTCTCGTAACTCCAGAAACACAAACTTGTCTCGTCTGCAAAATACTGATCACATGGAGCCCACATTATTTTATGTCAAAAGGAAACATTCAAACATTGAATGTTGAGTGAGTAAACAGCCTTGTCCATACATTTTTAATTTCTGATTTTTTGAAACATTCAGATAGATAATCGGAATTAATTTATGAACGTTTAGAGGTTTGGAAGCGGGACGGTCAAAGGAGCATTAAATATCAAACCTCAATAACATTTCCATTCAGCGCAACCACTTTTCTTAATCTTTTCCCTAGCCTGCATATCACCTTTTTATTAATCATTGCTGCTTTTTCGTGGTTTTTATTTCAGTAGTGATACATTTTCTATTATATTGTATTAGGACGCGTGTGGCGCAGTGGTCAGAGGCGCCCTGCAAGCCACACGAAGAATCGATCCCCGCGCCCATAACACACCAGGGCTTCCATCCCTCAGAGGTTTGAAAATTTGTACCAGACTTGTCTGGGAAAATAGCAGCACTGGCTAGATACATCGGTAGGCTACTTCGATTCTAAAGGTCAGATATGCATTCAGCCACCTCCAAACGATGCTTGATGAAGTTGGATGCATGGCGCATCCCTCAGGGAGTGATCAACGCCGAGAGCTTTATCCTTTTATTTGATGGCATATTATTAAGTTGACCGGATCGGCGTATTAAAGAACCGTTCTTGAAGATATATTCAATGGTTTCTCGCCTTATTACGGGATGTCTCTCAGTGACGAATTGCAATTACTAGGCTTGTTCAATCTCTTAAACCAATAATGAATTTGCCATTGCCATCCTGAATCCTGGCTATGAAAGAATCAATTCAAGGAAACTCTGCCATTCTGGCCATAAGCTGGCAAGTGATAACAAGGAAATCCCTAGCACAGATTTTTAGGCCATAGAAAAGAAACATTTATTCAAGCAACAAATTACCGGTCAAGTGGATGCTCTGTGTTTGGGCCTGCATAATTCCATATTCACGATTCATTAACAAAAAGCATTTAATTATTGAAAAAAGGCAAAAAATTTTTACTTTCAGCAATGGATTTTCAAAAGTTGTATTGCTTTTGACGTTATTGCCTAATTTTCGTTAGAGGTCGTCTAGAATTACACTCAATTTTTCATTGCGCACTCTGAGAATCATATAAGGGTCATGTGGTCTGTCATGCCGTTCCCGCTCCCAAGGAAAAAAATGAGTGAGAAAAGAACAAAAGGACATCGCGTTACAAAATCTTTACTCCTAGTTCTATGGGGAATATGCTTCTGGAGCATAAGATTTCTGCAGAGAACTCTCAAATTCTATGTAATAGCGAGGAAGAGAGTCTAGTAAACCCACGTAACAGGTTTACGGAAGGCTAAGCGTCAATTTTCAGATGGCAATAGAAGGTTCAATGAAGCCCAGAAGCGAGCATGTTCTAGGCATGATGTAAAATTATATTCAAACCGTGGTGTCTACTGAGCCAGATTTACTCGCACTTTCTCTATGCCTCCCATATTATTCACGTATGTATGCTAATTATGTCCTATGCATCGATTATACCAAAACATGAACCAAGCGACGGGAGAATGCATGGGAAAGAGTTCTTCACCAGCATACGGACCCCATGACTATGGATATTCCAACGAACTGCAAATGAGTAATATAACACAACAATGGAATGTGCCTCCTAACGTTGAGAAGGAGAGCGTGTAGTACTCGGAGAGGCTGTGCAATATACATGGAATCGATACCCAGACTCACTAAACCTTTCACCCTTCTGGGGTCAGAAAACTGGTATCAGACTTGCCCGGGAGGAAAGCAGCCCTTACTCGATACACTTGATACTTGATTCAGTAGGCTACCGCGCGTCACTGTAATGGCCAGATTTGCATTCAGTCGCCTCCAGTGAATCCTGATGAAGTCGAACGTATGGGTCCCTTAACGATTGATCGACGTCGAGAGCTCTATCCTTTTATCTCCGAACAGTTTACCACCACAGCGTAGCTGGAAGGTGTTCTTGGGTGTCGGGCTGCGTTCTACAGCAGAGGTGGGATTCGTACCAGCAGAGTCTCCCAAGCTGAGAAGTTTTACATTTTCATCAGGAAGCCCACGTAAGAGTAAGCTAGTGCCAAGATCCACCACCTTAGTGGTACAGAACTAGTCACATGGTAGCTAATCTCTCTCTCTGATCCACTCGCTTTGGCTAGGTTGACGTCAGGGCTCCAGAGAATCACAATGGCTAGAACAACAAAACCCCGAGAAAATGGAAATTATGCTGGAGGCCGCGCAACCAGTGAAGGTGGCCATCCAAGTTTCCAAGTAAGTAATAGTCTGTAGGTACCTTCTCACCAAAAAACGTAAGACAAAATATTACTGTGGAAGGGATATAATGCTTTTCGTATCTTCTGATAGAGCGAACTGCATAGGGTAAGCATCGCACGACATGGGCATACGCCTGTGTGCTGCAGATAGCCGCTCAACTTACTCACTTTCCAGAAAAAGTAGAAAGATAGACATTTCCAAAAAGAACATTTTAAATAAAACGATGAAGCGCTCATCTTTGATCAATCACCAGTATCACCTGTTTCACCTGTAGTCCCGTTGATCATCGAGCGACCCGAGCGAGCGCCAGTAAACCTTCCATTATTCCCTGTCGCATGCAAAAGTAGCCCAGAGAGTTCTGCTCGCTCTAGGGTCTCGCTGACCATCATATCTTTTTTGTGGGGTTTTTGGAACTAGGAGGTGAATGAAGTCAATGTTTTTATCTTCATAACCAAATCTGACTCCAATGTTTAAACTCTAGAGAAATGGTGTTCATTTCACGCGAGGAATCGAACCAATGTTCACGAGAATATTGCATGGCACTTCTGATCGCTGTTTTACATAATTTGTGAATCACATATTAGCTAGAACAATGTTGTGCTTTTGTTTTATTTCAAGTTCACTTTATTCAACCAAAAATTCCTTTAAAAAGTGAGAAGTATTGGCGGCACTAGCGTGCCAGGAAAAAAAAAGGGGCAAAAGGGAGCAATGGAAAGGAGTTTGAAAAGATATTGGTAGATTTGACTAACCTTTCGTATAGTGCAAGTGGACCGAATAAAGCGTCCAAAATTTTAAAAAGGCATCGCGGGTCAATTGTAGACTACCAAGACTGCCACCGATACCGGTTAGCGATCCACTCTACTATGACGGTGAATTCCCACTTCGAATTCCACATGTTTTCCAACATTTTAGAAGATGTTTGTGAACGTATTATATTTTCTCTATATGTCTTTCTCTCTGTCGTATTCCGTTTCCCACAAGTGGAAAACATTCGACAATGGTGAATAACGGGAAAGGTGGAGGCAAAGTGATTCGATAATCAATAAGCACTTTCTGTACATGCATTCTCAGGATGACTATCTATTCCCCATTTGGCTGATATCTCTTATATGCAAGATCTGTTTGGATATCAGAGTGAAATGTGCGTATATGGCAAGGATGACTAGCCAGGACAGACCTTCTACGCAAACAAACGATTCATCTCGATCGACCGATGGCACTTCCACACTCAGGCCACCTTAGGCTTCATGTTACACCTCTCTGAAACCAGAGTTCTTCTGCGCCTTGCAAACAAATAGAAAGCATAGCACAACTTGAATACAGTGTCCTATGAAAGTTTCATAACCTGATAAAGAATTTTGGTAGCGCTTTCAAAAAATCTGAACAAAGTGGTTTTTTTACTTATCTTCTACTGGACTTCTATTTTTTATGAGCTTTAATTCAACCTTTCCATATGTTCACCTTGAAAAATAATACAAACCAATCTTCTTGAACTTTTTCCTCAATCTCGAGAGAGTCGTTTTTATCCTCAAATACACTAAGCTTTAATAGTGTTGTGAAATGCTATGCCTCGATATTATGGCGCTCAAGTTCAAAACAGAAACCCCATCATGTTAAACGTATTCAAAAGGAATGAATTAAAATCCTTTTTAACTAAATCTCGCCGACGAACGTACATCTGTTTACCTTGTTCCATATTAATGTTGTTTTTTTTATGAAGAAAGCTGAAAGAGTCATTTTATGAACTCCGCATGCTAGTGCACATATGATTTCTTTCAGCGTTTAAAACAACACTCTTTCATGTCTCATACGTCATTTCCTTCCTTTTCCTTTCCTTACACTTCTCTGTGGGCGCTGTAATCGAAATGAGCAAATTTTGAAATCATTGGATAGAGCAAAGTGTCCCACTCGTGGCTGCCATCATTCTTCCAAAAGAAGAGTGAGAACGTTCTCGTTGTCACCTTCGGCTGTGCTATTGCCTATCCACAGACAAAGCGGATTGCTCCATAAAGCTTCGAATGACTCAGCAACGTCGGCACATCACCTCCAGCTTGTATTGCTACTCTAAACTAATGTTCTTCCTAATGATACGATCGTATAAAGTCTTTTAGACTGGAAGAGAGCCACTTCCAATTTCAACAATAAGGAAACTGGAACAATGAAAGCAATACGTTCTGCTCAACTCACTTTGCTCTTCTCTACGATCGTCGAAGCCCTAAATTGTACGTTTTGAGTTTCAAATGTTGATACGCTTACGATGTTATAGTTGATTTAATTTGTTAATAGAAATATTGAGGATGGTTTCATAAAGACATTAAAGCTAACAACTAAGAAATTCACTTTTTAATAAAACTGACCAGGTCGAAGTAAGGTATTTCATTGAGCTTGTTCTCATCAACCTACTAGGGAAGCAAAAATAACCAGAACAACAAATTAGTGGGCGTTAGAAAAATATTCTGTTGCGTTCAGCTGCGAAATCCCATATATTTCTGGAGTGCTAACGTTTTCAACCACAATAGTTCTGAAATATTTGTAACACATGGACCCCAGGTCAGATTCGAACATGCTATTACCCTTTCAGTGGGCTCGCGTGCTACCCATTGGACCTCTTAGGCTCTTGATTTACTTTTCTCTGAGCCTGTTTAGGAAGCGCTTACTTGACTTGGATGACCTGCCTTCACTGTTTGTAAGGGCCCCAGCATAATTTCCATTTCTTCGGAGTTTGACTGGTTTAGCCATTGTGGTTTCCTGGAATCCCGAGGTTAGCGTATCAAAAGCCTACTCCAGCTCGTCAAAACCACACTCAGTCGGCTCCTTTGTGAATCGGAGGGAGATTTGACATCATGCCACTAGTTTGATGGCAGGACGGTGGTGGTCCTAGCTGGGCTTCCTCATGGAATCACCGGCCTCCTTCCGTTTAGGGAGTGAATAAAAGGTGAGGTTTAGGGAGAGAAATAAAAAACCAAACAGCTAAGGAAATATAATAAAGCTAAATAATGATATGTAAGAAAATAATAATAAATAACGGTATGTAATATAATACATAATATAAATACAATATAATAACATAACATGATAGAAGAAGGATAAAGCTCCCGGTGTTAACAAATCCTTGAGGGATGCGCCATGAACTCGACTTCATTAGACATGGTTAGAGGCGTTTGAATGCATATCTGGTCCGCACAATGACTCACGGTGGGCTACACGGCGTATCGAATTAGTGCTGCTATCCTTCCAGACAGCTCTGGTACCGATTTACCCACCCAGAAGGTATAGAGGGCTGAGTGAGTCTGGGACGCTAGACAGATCTCATATTCGTTGCAGGAAGCCTCTAACCACTGCGCTACGCGCTTCCCACATATTATAAAATAGTTACATTAATATATAAGAATGTACAACATTATATAATAACATGCGGTGATATACAGATATAACACCTGTATCACCTGTAGCTAGTATACAAATATAATATAAAATATATATATAATATAAATATATAAATATAAATACATAATAAAAATAACAATATATAAATGTTATGTAATATAAATAATATAATATAAATATACATAAATATGAATGTGTTGTTTTCTTGTTCAGCAATCGCGAGGTTTTTAAACAGCATACATTTACTTACCTGTTTAAAAACCTCGCGATTGCTGAACAAGAAAACAATACATTCATATTCCAATGCCGAGGTTAAGAGAAAGTCGATCCTGGGAACTATTACAAGATATACATAAATACACATAAATATAATATGAAATGTAAATATAACATAAAATATAAATATAACATATAGTACATATAAATATATTAAAGTATATATAAATATATAATAATACAACATAAATATATATAATGTAAATATAATATATAATGTATGAAGATAAAAATATAATAATACGATGTAATATAAAAATATAACAGTATATGGTAAATAACTCAAAAGACCGACTTTCGCTAAACCTCAGCATAAAGAGTTGATACATTTATTTATATGACCTTATAAACGGATCTTGTCGAGGTGATGCGAGTTTGGTGCACGTTTTCGTTGCCATTGGTGTTGTTGTTCTCTCTATTGTTGTTATTTTTGTCTGTGGTCGAGGCTGACGTTTCGGTGATTTCGCCTTCCTCGGAGGCATTTTGTAACGAGTGCGGCTATCGACCAACAACACCAACAACAACGACAACGAAAACTCGTACCAAGCTCGCAGCAGCTCAACAAGATCAGTCTATAAGGTTATAAAAATAGATGTTGCAAGCACATAAAAAATCAAATAATACGCTGTAAAAAAGAAGTTAAACATTGTGATTTCGACTACAGCTTCAAGTTAACTGGGTTCAACGCCGATGTGTGCTCCACATTTCAGCTCCGCTGACGGTTAATTTCTGATGGTAACGTTAGAGTGAGAAAAGCTGGCTTAGAGGAAGGCAAAGCAAAGGTCTCAAAGATGCATTGCGTGACACATAGGTCTCTGAGAAAGGTGATCGCAGGTTCGATCTGGCCTGGGCTCTATGATTTGCGAAGATCTCAGCATAATTCTGATTGTATCACCTGTATCACCTGTAGTTCCGTTGATTATCGAGTGACTCGAGCGGGCGCCAGTGAACCTTCAACTTTTCCTTGTCGCGTGCAATAGTATCGCAGTGGGTTCTGCTCGCTCCAGGAAACTCATTGAACATCACATCTTATCCTCAAGGCTCAAGGCTATCACCGACCCGATGGTCAGAGTTCTTCCTGCAGTATGTTTGCCATCCCGAGGAATCCAGTCACTAACGCCTCTTGTCCATCAGTTGTCATTCATACGCTTTACGTGTCCGTCCCATTATATCTTCGACTGTTCAGCGTACAGAGCGGCACCTTGATTTTTGATCGTTGACGCAGGTTCGAGCTTCGGATCCCATCCCTTACTTGTGTGAAACGGGATACTCCTAACATCGTCCTTTCGACTGCCTGTTCAATAACGCTGAGTGACCTTTCATCCAGCTTGCGCAGCGACCAGGTTTTTGACGCATACGCTAGGACAGGAAGCACCGTTGAGTTGAAAAGGTGTGCATGGAATCGGGTGTTCTTTGTTCTCTTCACTACATCCTCGATACTCTTGAAAGCTCCCCAAGCCGCTCGTTTGCTTCTGCTCAGCTCTGGAGCAAAGTTGTTCATCATACTGATTTCCCGACCTAGATAGACATAACTGGAGCATTCGGAGGTATTCGTTCCGTTGAGCGTGAATGGGACATACGAAACCAATCTGTTTTTCATGAACATCGTTTTTGTGAGATTTAATCGAAGACCAATCTTTCCACAGGATTTATCGAAGTCGGAAAGCATTCAAGCCGCTTCGCTAATGTTAGGTATTATAAGAACGGTGTCACCAGCAAAGAAAAGATGATGTAACTGCCGACCATCGATTTTCACTTCCATATTATCCCATTGTAGTGTTCGCATAACGTTCTGGAGGGTGGCGGTAAACAATTTTGTCGAGATGGCATCGCCTTGCCTAACTCCTCTTTTGACGTCAATGTTAATATCATTGTAGAATGGTGATATCTTGGTTGTGAAAATTTTGTACATCTCACGAAGAATCTTTATGTACTGAGTAGGGAGTCCTTAACTATCAAGGGCTTCCAAGACTGCTTCTATCTCAACTGAATAAAACGCCTTCTATAAATCGAAGAAAGTGAGACAGAGCGGTCTTTTGTACTCTCGCGATACTTCAGTGAGCCTTGTTACTGTGTGCATGTGGTCCAACGTACTAAATCGTCTTCGAAACCCTGCTTGCTCACATGGCTGTTCTTTGTCTAATGTTCTGTCAATCCTGTTTAGGATAACTCCAGTGAAAAGTTTGTAGAAGACGGACAACAAACAGATTGGGCGATAGTTGCCGATATCGTGTAGGTCATCCTTCTTGAACAATAACACGGACTTGCTGGCCTTCCACTGAGTAGGGACCTTGCACTCAGACAGGTAGCGCGTGAAGAGCCAGCCAGAGCCGAGGAAGGTTCTTCAGTTGTTCTGGTCTTATCCTGCCCGGATCTGGTGGTGGTCGATTTTTCACCGACGAAATGGCATGTCGGATTTCGGAAGGGAGAACCGGTGGTACCACATATCCATCCTCCTCTATTTCAAATGACGGGAGGTGGACGTGACTATTGAAGAGACCTGAGCAGTAATCGTGAATGATTTTCCTCATTGCATTCCTGGACGCTGTAACTGTTCCCGTCTGGGCGTCGGAGTGCAGTCGTCTTGGTTTTTCAATTTGCGAAGCCTCAGTGGGCATCTTTTTGAAGCCTCTGCAGCTTCGAGCATGATTGCAGCTCTTCTTTGTTTAAGATCTTCTTTTATCGCCTGTCTGCATTGTTTTGCAGGTTCGGACGTTAGTTCGCAGTTGCCTGCAGCTCGTGCGATACCACGCTGGCGTATTAGCTCGAGTGTTTCTGGAGACCGACGGTTCTTGGTGACATTCGAACTCTCAGCTTTCATAGCGGTGGCGTGAAGATGTTGAATGAGCCGATCGTATGCCTCGTCGATGTCGTCGACAATGGCATCTTCCCAACAGCCGACTAATGAATTGAATAAGCCGCAGCCTGCGGTGGTTCCAGGACTACGGTTTTGGAATTTAGCGTCTTTTTCTCCTTTCCGCAAGAAATACAATCTTGCACGAAGAAAGCGATGTTCGGATCCCGTGTAGAATTTTGGGATAACAGCGATATCGGCTAGGCAAAATTTTCTATTTACTATGATGTGGTCTACTTCGTTATGGTACTCTCTATTGGGAAACTCCCACGTCCAGCGTTGAGGGTGGGGTTTCTGGAATTGCGAGTTATCATGGATTGTCTTGGTCGCCATGATAAACTGAGACAGCCGCTCACCCTCTTCGTTCCATTCTAATCTGCGGGTCCCAGTGTGACGTTTTTCAAACGTTCTTCTTCGTCCAATCTTGACGTTGAAATCCCCAATGATGACCTTAAAGAATGTGTGGTCTTCTCTGTAGAACTTTTCCAAGTCCATATAGAACGCTTCGACTTCTTCTTCGTCATAGTTTGATGTCGGTGTATAAACGACAAAGTCTGTCAAAGCCGGTATTGATCCACACCTTTTTAATCGTAAATTCGGGCCTGATTCGGGTTGTGAACTGTTCGAAGGAATTGATGTTCATGCACAATCTCGTGTTGACGGGAACGCCGATGCAGCCTACTCTTCTACTGTCACATGTTCCCAGAAACAGTTCTTCTCCGGCGTCGTAGACGGCGTTGAATGGGTGGCGTCGTCTCGTCTGAGCCAGGCCGATGACATCGCACCTCGTCCTTATTGCATGCATGAGCAAGTCTTCTATCGAGAACTCGGATGCAAGTGTATGTGCATTGTAGGTACAGATCATCACCATAGTTCTTCGTGATCTAGGTAGTTTCCATTAGCCTTAAATTTTAGCAGCCTCTCCGCGCTCGTCCTACCCAACACTGGGGACTCTTTCGGGGTCAGGGGAATAAGACGCGTTTGTTTTACTGTGTTTAGCATTTTGATAACCACGCATAGCTTGCTGTGTTGTAAACGTGGAGACTGGGTATACTCACGGGTAGCTTGCCAAGCTCTCCCAGAGTGGAGATGGAGCTTATTTGTTGAAGGCGACTCTTAACCGCTTCCCATATACTTCCTAGTCACTTGATTGCAGGCTTTTGGCCGAATTGAGTCGTAGAATACAATCCGCATAAGCAAGAACGCACCCACACACGCGTGCATGAATACGCTTAGCAAATACAGAAATTATGTAGCAAATCAGTGCAGTAGAAACAGGGAGTCCATCCCCTGGATCCATCTGCGTGTCAGGGAAACATAGGTCGCTCTTGGTCTGCGATTAACCCCCTATCCACCACCTGAAGACGCGCCACGTAGCCTCGCGACTAAGCGGCTCGAGATCCCCTCACATGAGGGAGATCTGTGGAGTGGTTTAATTACCACATTTGTGATTGTAATCTACATAATACCCTGCCGTGAAAAACAATAGGAAGTGAATAAAAAGTTGAACACTGCTGACGGTTCCGTTGTTTCAAGATGGAGAGCAATATGAGTAACACATTTTTAGAGCATTAGAATATTGAAATGCATTCGTAATTTACCCTACAATGCACAGAAAATTCAAGAATTTCGTCCCCGAAAGAAACTCAATTTCCTGTTGCGTTTTTACAAGTTAATGGTAGTTTCTTTACAGTAGCGCTTTCTTAATTGGTAATAAAAATATGGGAGTTCAAAGGTAAATCCGGCATCTAATTTTTTCGTGACGACAGACATTTTTCTAGAGAGCCAATGCGAATTCGCTAGAGATTTTTTTAGTGGAGTGCTTTTCTTGCGTGAGTAATGCTAACTGGTCGTATTACATGGAGCGGATTCCTGGTTTGAAGGTTGGTAACACTTTTTGTAACATGTTGAGTTAGCCACTAATTTCTCCAAATTGAACGTCACCTTCTTCGTACATTGCAATGATCTACTGCATTCTGTAGCTAGGGACATGAAAAACTGATATACAGCAAAGATTTCATTGCTAACAAAAAAGGATTAGACAACCCCTGGAGATATTAGACACGCCCTGAACCTTTGTTCCTATTCCAGCCACGAATAACTCTCTACTGGAAATTACCGGCTCGTTCGAATCCGAAAACACGGTTGCTAGATGAGAAATTTGCTTCTGATATTTGGAGAATTACATCCGCTTGCAACTAATTATCTCAGTTGAACACTATTTATAAATGCAACCACAATGAAGCCGAGCTATTTTCAAAACTCGGACCTCAGGTCACCATCGAACCCACGATTACCCTTTCCGGGACCTGAGGTTTCACCCACTGCACCACTGTGACCCTTTTCTTTGCTTGCAAAGTTTTAACTAATTTAGTAGCGAAAGAAAGAGTAAAAAAGAAAAACTGGCTGTGAAAGGTAAAACAAAGATCTTGGTGGCGCAGTAGGTAATATATACGTCTCAGGAAGTGGTGATCACAAGTTCGATGCTGGCCTGGGGTCTGAGTTTCGCAAATTGCTCAGCATCATTGTGGTTGTATCCGAGAGCAATGTGCAGTTGGAATTATTATTTGCTGTATTTCACGTAATACTCTATCATGAAAAAATAATAGGCAGTAAACATTGTTTGCAGATAATTCTATGCTTCCCGTATCTCACTCGGCTTCCTTCAGAGTGAAGCATGGGTATAATCAGAGAGACTACCAGATCTGAGCCTGTGCCATGCATGTTGGTACTAGATCGAGATAACATGAATGCTCGAAACGCTTTGGAAACTGCCCATTCGTTGCATCTGAAGCAGTAGAACATCTCTGATCGGTAGCATTTTTAAAGCGAAGGGTCACATCGAGTTCCAGTGGCTGCATAAGGCAGAAGAAGAAGAACTCAATCGCAGGGTTCCGAGTACTTAAAAGAAGGAAACTTTTACCACGAAGTTTGAGCGGATTAAGATTCGTTGAACACCTGCTCACTGCATCTCAAACTGAAGCACTCGAATCCCTTTCTACTCGTAATCCTGGTCTGCAGATGAGGTATTATAATACGTACCTCTCATGACTTAGAGGCAGAAGGTCTACAGCGAAAACACTTCACACAAATTGACGGAGTCTTCTATACGAGGAGAAAAAGCTACTTAAACAAGGTATGAAATCTGAATCTTTGAAACATAAAATTAAGCGGGACTAGAGTCGCTCAGCTGAGCTGTCGCCTACTGTTGACGTCTCGAAGTGAAATTCTTTTATAGGCAGAAGAAATACTGGTGAACGTGGAAATCGTCTTCTGATGATGGTCATGTCGAGCTTCACAAAAACTCTGCAAATAAAAGCTGTTATTATTGATATTTATTCAACAGTATCGTTTTGTACTCAAACACCACCTACTCTGTGAAACGATTAGATTAGGAAAAAGCTCGATGGATCGAATCCTAAAAATATCCGAACATCTTCGACGCAAACCGAAGGCTAAACTAATTTTTCGGTTATATCTCTAGCTACCAAAAAGCTAAACACAGTAAAATAAACGGATCTCATTCTCCTAACCCCCAAAAGAGCCTATGATTCGGCAGCATTGTGTAGCAAGAGTACGGAGAGGCTGCTGAGATCTCAGGGCCATTGTAGGCTGCTTAAATCGCAAAACAATAAGGTGATGGTCTGTCTCTACAATGCAAGTACACTTGCATCTGAGTTCTCGATAGAAGACATGATTATGAAGACAAGAAGGGTAAAGTACGACATCATCGGACTAGCCGAGACTTGAAGGCGCCACCCACTCAACGCCGTCTTTGACAGCGAAGAAGAACTGTTGCTCGGAACATGCGACAGTAGAGGAGTCGGCGGCATCGGCGTTCTCGTCAACACGAGCTTGGCAAAGAACATCGATTCATTCGAAGAAATAACAAGTCGAATGGGATGATCAGGGTCGAAACGATATGGTTCCATACTGGCTTTAAAATCTCCGTCGTTTACGCACCGACACCAAGCTAAGACGAAGATGAAGTCGAAGCGTTTTATATGGGCATAGAAAAGTTCCAAAGAAAAGACGATACATTTTTTAAGGTAATCCTTAAAGATTTTAATTCTAGGATTGGATCTATGAGAGGGTCTGAAGAAAGCCACGTTCATACCCACGGATTAAAACTGAACAGGCAGGGTGAGTGGCTGCCTGAGTTTATGGTGTGGATCAAGGCCATTCTAGGTAACTCGCATTTCCAGAAGCTCCACTGTCAACGCTAGATGTGAGAATCTCCCATTGAAGAGTAACATAACAAAACTGACCACATAATAAGTCCATGTTTTTGCCTAATCGATGTCGCCGTTGTCCTAAAATTCTACACGAAATAAACTATCGATTTCTTCGTGCTAGATTTAGAGATTTCTGTACAAAAGAAAGGAGAAAAAGCCACCAAATTCAAAAAACGATGTACGAAAATCACCATAAACTGAAATTTATTCAGCTCATTAGTCGGCTGTTGGGAAGATACCGTTCTCAATACTACGAGAAATGCGACAGGGTCATCCAACATTTTCACATAAGCGCTATGAAATCTGAGAGTTCAAAAGTCATCAGGAGACGTCTGCCTCCAGAAACTCTTGAGCTGATAAGTCAGCATGAAATCGAACAAGCTGCAGGGAACCGCGAACTAACATTCAAACTTGCAAAACAATGCAGACAAGTGATAAAAGAAGGCCTTAGAGAGAGAAGAGCAGCAGTTATGGTCAAAGCTGCAGAGGCTGAATGATTGTATTCTGACGCCCAAATGGATTAGTTACAACTTCCAGAAAGAAGGCAATGGAGAAAATTGTTTACGATTACTATTCGGATTTCTTCGATAGCCACGTCCACCTTCCGTCATATGAAATAAAGAAGGATGGATATGTTGTACCACCGGTCCTCCCTTCCAAAATCCGACATGCCATTTCGTCGGTGAAAAATCGAACAGCACCAGGTCCGGACAGGATAAGATCAGGAACCTCAAGAACCTTCCGCCACTCCTCGTAAACACACTGGTTCGGTTCTTCACACGTTACCTGTTTGAATGCAAGGTCCCGACTCAATGGAAAGCCAGCTACACCGTGCTAATGTTCAAGAAGGGTGGCCTCTACGATATCGGCAACTATCGCCTAATCTGTTTGTTGTCCGTCTTCTACAAACTTTTCACTGGAGTCATCCTAAACAGGATTGACAGAACATTAGACGAAGAACAGCCATGTGAGCAAGCAGGGTTTCGAAGACGATTTAGTACGTTGGACCACATGCACACAGTAACAAGGCTCACTGAAGTATCGCGAGAGTACAAAAGACCGCTCTGTCTCACTTTCTTCGATTTATAGAAGGCGTTTTATTCAGTTGAGATAGAAGCAGTCTTGGAAGCCCTTGATAGTTAAGGACTCCCTACTCAGTACATAAAGATTCTTCGTGAGATGTACAAAATTTTCACAACCAAGATATCACCATTCTACAATGATATTAACATTGACGTCAAAAGAGGAGTTAGGCAAGGCGATGCCATCTCGACAAAATTGTTTACCGCCACCCTCCAGAACGTTATGCGAACACTACAATGGGATAATATGGAAGTGAAAATCGATGGTCGGCAGTTACATCATCTTTTCTTTGCTGGTGACACCGTTCTTATAATACCTAACATTAGCGAAGCGGCTTGAATGCTTTCCGACTTCGATAAATCCTGTGGAAAGATTGGTCTTCGATTAAATCTCACAAAAACGATGTTCATGAAAAACAGATTGGTTTCGTATGTCCCATTCACGCTCAACGGAACGAATATCTCCGAATGCTCCAGTTATGTCTATCTAGGTCGGGAAATCAGTATGATGAACAACTTTGCTCCAGAGCTGAGCAGAAGCAAACGAGCGGCTTGGGGAGCTTTCAAGAGTATCGAGGATGTAGTGAAGAGAACAAAGAACACCCGATTCCATGCACACCTTTTCAACTCAACGGTGCTTCCTGTCCTAGCGTATGCGTCAAAAACCTGGTCGCTGCGCAAGCTGGATGAAAGGTCACTCAGCGTTATTGAACAGGCAGTCGAAAGGATGTTGCTAAGAGTATCCCGTTTCACACAAGTAAGGGATGGGATCCGAAGCTCGAACCTGCGTCAACGATCAAAAATCAAGGTGCCGCTCTGTACGCTGAACAGTCGAAGATAAGGTGGGCCTAACACGTAATGCGTTTGAATGACAACTGATAGGCAAGAGGCGTAAGTGACTGGATTCCTCGGGATGGCAAACGTACTGCAGGAAGACCACCGACCCGATGGTCAGAGTTCTTCACCAAGAGCCTTGAGGATAAGATGTGATGTTCAATGAGTTTCCTGGAGCGAGCAGAACCCACTGCGCTACTATTGCACGCGACAAGGTAGAATTGAAGATTCACTGGCGCCCGCTCGAGTCACTCGATAATCAACGGCACTACAGGTGATACAGGTGACAGGTGATTTAAGCGTAGGTAAGTCCTTTTGGCAATTGGAGAGCTAGGATTGATTGATTTAGATTATTTACAACGACTATTATTAATTTGCGGTTTCTATGAAGCTATTTATAAATATTAAGGCACTAAACGCCTCTGAGGCTTTACCAGTGGCACCACTGGCGTGTACCTTTGATCCGATGAGAATTTACGCCGATCGAACTGCAGTCGCTTGTAACGGTTATTGTGTGAAATGGGCTTCCGTTGAAATACTCGATGATGGTTAGCGCTTCTTTTTATTCTCATTAAGTCATAAGTATGCAGAAACTAGTTTCATTTAAGGAGGACTAGAAGTGAATTTTTTGCGAGGCTGCTCTGGGACAATGATGCGACCCGACTTCGAACCACCGGCAGCAAGGTCTCGTCTGATTAGTCACCAGTTATTTTTTTAGCAAAACAAGAAGAATATTATAAAATGGCCAAAGTTGGTGGTGCTAATTTAATAATTTTTGCACCAGTTAACTGTGATATAAATCTGTAAATCAGTGAAGATATTCATGGCAAGTGATTGTATGGATTACTGATCGTGAGAAAAGATTTCTGCACAACACTCTATGCCTCTCGGCGTTGTAAAGAACTGCGATTTCCCCAACTAATCAGCAAAATATTCTTATAGTTTTGTAAATTTCAGAAAGATTAGTAAATGGGCCTGTTTTTCTCTACCATATTTCATTTCGTATTTAATGATTAAGACGCATACATGCAGCACACCACTCAGAGGTGTCCTACAGTGCCTAGGTATCCTTCAAAAATTCGGATATTTCCGCCGATAATAGTGAATTTATAGTTTTAAGTTTCCTGCTTTTAATCACGCACAATCGCCAACCGTCGTTGCGGTGAAATAACCTGGTGCTGCGTAGATGCCGTTCACGTGTCCAGTGTCGGTATTCACTGCGTGTGCAGTATGTTCAGGAATTCCGAGCTATACAACTCACAGTTGTGTAATATAATAGTGATAATAATAATGCTAATGTAAT
Source organism: Angiostrongylus costaricensis (assembly GCA_900624975.1). NCBI lineage: Eukaryota > Metazoa > Nematoda > Chromadorea > Rhabditida > Metastrongylidae > Angiostrongylus > Angiostrongylus costaricensis. The sequence continues at coordinate 202,333 of UYYA01003842.1, forward strand.
AATGGTAATAATAATAGTAATGTACAACCTATTACAATTTTCAAGTACCGAACGTTTTATTGCAGTAGTCCAATTACAGTAGTGACAATCCATCCACTTTTTCAAGTTTAATTACACGTAGGTAGTTTTTCTAGGGCGAAGCCGGTGATTTCCCTCCCCCGCCCCCCCGAATGGTTTACCGCCTCAACGTGGCTGGGCGGTGTTCCTAGGTGTTGGGCTGCAATGTACGGTGAGGGGATTGGTAGGGTTTCATTAAGTCATAAGTTTTCTGTGTTTCCATTATCTAGCTAAGAGCAAACCATTACCAAGATCCACCACCGTCCCGGTATCAAAGTCGCATAGTGGCAAATCTCCCCCTGATCCACAAGGACTGCGACTGCCCGTGGTGGTGAAAACCCGAGGCAGGCTCTAACCAAGCTGACCTCGGGGTTCCAGGGAGCCACATTGGCTTTGCCATGTGATAGCAAATCTCCAAGAAATGGAGATTATACTGGGGCCCGCACAACCAGTGACGACGGGCCATTCAATTATCAAGTAGGTAAATATGAATGCGTCCTTTTCTTGTTCAGCAATAGCGGAGTTGTTAAACAGCATACATTCCACACTTCCACAGTAACTTCCACAGTAAACACAATACAACAGTAGCTGACGTTTCCGCAGTATCGCCTTCTTCAGAGCCTGGAAGAGTATACTGATATGCAAGCTACTAGGCCAAACGCTTCAATAACACTTACAAAAGGACGAAAAACTCTATGGTAATTACATGATGAACAGCTTCTCGAAAAACTCACCGCTTTTTTAAAAGAAATGAATAGCAGGGACAAATGCCCAGAGGTCATACGCGACTTGACCCCGTATGTTCGCATCAATTTCTGATGTGGTATAGTGCAATCATCAGCCATGTGCGACTATAATCAGCTGTTCTAACCTTATTAGAAGCCACGTGAAAAGCGGTGAGTTTTTCGAGAAGCTGTTGATCATGTAATTACCATAGAGTTTTTCGTCCTTTTGTAAGTGTTATTGAAACGTTTGGCCTAGTAGAATGCATATCAGTATACCCTTCCAGGCTCTCAAGAAGGAGATACTGCGGAAACGTCAGCTACTGTTGTAATGTGTTTTACTGTGGAAGTAAATGTATGCTCTTAACCCTTTTATTTACTGTCTTTTTTTTCTTCTTAATGGCAGGGTATGTTGCGAAATATAACTCGTATGAAATGCTGAGATATTTGCAAAACTCCGGACCACAGATGTATGCAGTGGAGAACGAACACGCGCTGTTGTCCTTACCGGAGAGCAGCGCACTTCACCACTTCGTCCGGGTCCGGATGGTGTAGCGGTGAAGTGCGCTGCTCCCCGGTAAGGACAACAGCGCGTGTTCGTTCCCCACTGCATACATCTGTGGTCCGCAGTTTTGCAAATATCTCAGCATTTCATACGAGTTATAAATGTATGCTGTTTAACAACTCCGCTATTGCTGAACAAGAAAACGACGCATTCATATTCCAATGCCGAGGTTACTAGAATGTCGATCTTGGGAAGTAAGTGAATAGTTTTCCATATGTAAGTTTTAAAAGAGCGCCTTGTTTTCTAAGCATTTCTAACTTATCTATTCCATTTCTTATTACATTTCCTAAAATGAAAGCGAAGACGTAAAAAGCGTACTGAAAGTACAAAGGTTAGGACATCCGTATGAGAGCTCAATTCTTTCTAATTGTATATTTATATGTGCCGCCTTCACGTATTGTGGAGATCGCAGCGGTTCATTCATTCGGTTCATTGGCTAGCTCCGATTACCCACGAGGTTTTTGGACTTAGGTTTGATTCCGGCTCTAATTCGAAAACATTGTCTTCGTAATAAGTGTTAGCGGTAATGATGTCGATTATTATGAGCGCGGCGCTGGTTTAACCCCTTCTCGAGCTAACCAGCTAACCAAACCTCTCATCCATCCATGGGTCGTGAAATTGCTGTCAAAGTTGTCAGGAAAAAGTTTGCCTCTGCAATACAGCCAGGCATTCTAGCTTGGCTGTCTCAAGACTCTCAGGTCTCCAAGGAGAACTAAACCAGCATTCAATAACACTCATGCCGAGAGAAAAATCCTCAAGGAATAGCCGAATCTAAACACGAAAACTAGGAAAACCATCGTGGATTAGTGACTCTGGGAAACGAGTCGAATGCAAGTATTGTGATCTTCACAATAGATGTGAAAGACGAGTCGTATACAAAATAAATGTTTGTTCATGAATGCTGATCTAATTAACTTCTTTTGGAACTTTGGAATAGCTTAACTGGAGTGTTCGAAGATCCAGGTGCAGTTACCAACGTCCATGGATGTAGGGAGAGTTCTCTCGAGACAAGGCCGCCACCAATTTGCCGACACCATACGAATTAGTGGCTTGATAGGTCCAAGGTCGAACCGAGGATAATGCGTATTCTGTACGGTATTTTATCAGTGTTCTTCGTGCCTTCTCATTTATACAATAAAAGAATAAACAATGAAACTTTCGGGGTTGATCAATCACTGGGAGATGAGCCATACTTTCGACTTCATTAAGCCTCGTTAGAGGAGACTGAATGCATATCTGGTCCATACAATAACTCATGGTGGCCTACCGATGTATGCAGTCAGTGCTGATATTTTCTCGGAAAAGTATGGTACCAATTTGCCGACCTCGCAGAGGTGGAGGCCTTGGTGAGCCTGGAGCGCGGGAATTGATCCAATGTGTATTGCAGGGCGCCTGTGAAAACTACGCTACACGCGTATATAATATGTGTGCAAATTAATGCAGTCATATTAATATTATAGCTTTCTCAAAAAATGGTCTTTCAAATTGCTTAACAGTCACGTTAAAGACTGGAGAGAAGCGCAATAAACATCATATTAAACAGCGAACACAAATTCAATATTTTAGTATTCGATAGATATGGAAGTGAATGTGAGCCAGCACTGCTCATTTGTCAGCAAAGATCACTAGCAAATCTCTCATAGTCTTTTAAGAGCAACAAATTCTCTTTGTTTCATCATGAATAGACCGTTTCCAGATGCTATCAGACACCGAGCGATTTCACTCACAAACCCGGCGTTGAGTACAAAACCACGTGTTACTGTAAAGCATTCATGTGCAATCTGTCAGAAATCCCAGCTCCCATGGTCTGCCTGCCTACTCTCTTAATTATCGCTTCATTCTTCATCTAATTTCCCATTTTGTCGTTGCCTCATGCTGTCCACTTCGATATAACACATTCGCGACGAATTTGGTGTTCCGAAAGCATACAATTTCACATGTCGCTAGAGTATGTTGCGATTCAATAACTTTATAGTTTTATAGAAGAGACTTTCTAATATCTCGTCAATAGCATATATATTTTTTACTCAGTGTGCCTTCGAAAGAGCAGCAGGTGCACGCACAAAAGATACGTTTGTTAGCCACATCTTCTTCTACTGTACGAAATCCCACTTGTTAGTTTGTTTTTATGTTTGAAATATAAACAGTGAAAGAAATATGTGTCATTATTTACTTATTTGCTTGGGCACATAGATAATCTGTCTTCACCGGTTGTGCGGGTCTGAGCATAATTTACATTTGCTGGTCTAGTTATTGTGGTTCCTTAGCGTTTCGAGATAAGGCTAGCCGAAGCCTTCCTCAAGTCGCCACCCTCCCCAGGCATTCGCCGCCTTCAGGGATGTGAGGGAGGTTCCCCACCATGCGATTAGTTTGATACCAGGACTGTGGTGAATCATGGTATTGTCAATATATATCATTGGCTCCAGAAAAGCGAATTTTCGGAGACGAATAGGGAAACCTTATTTTGCAGGCAAACATTTGTAAGTTCTGATAGTTTTACTACAATTGTTAAAGTTTATGACGAGTTGAGATCTGTTGATTTTAATTTTAAGAGCGACCATTATTTTTGGATCGCATGATTTCTATAGACCTCATGTCGTCGCGAGTGTGTCTAACGCTTCATTTTTTTGAAAAGGGGGGAAGGAATGTATATTAGAACATTCGCGCTTAATTCTCGTATTCTCGTCCGTGCTCTCTACTTCGGCAAAATCTGAAGCGGTCAACCGACTATATTATCTATGTAAAAGCCTTACGGGTACTGTTCAGTCGAATTTTACACTAACGTGAGTATTTACCTACTTGTCAATTTTATTGTTGCCACTTTTAATGTAACGCCTTTTGCCACATATCTTTTCATTCGTAAGCTATCACGAGGCTGACAGAGCAATAAGCCTAACAGAATTTCCCTTTGTTGTTTGTCGTCATTGTTACGCTTTTTCATAGTGCGCCTCGGTTAGGTTCCAACTTCCATAACAATTTTCGACCCACTTATTATCGTAAATCGATATTCGTTTAACCACGGTATAAATTATCAATGTATTATGATTATTTCAATGGTAAGATAAAACGAATTTGTTCTCCAACGTTTTTGGCTTACGTATCGACGCCATCTTCTTCCTCAGAGCTAATGATCCTAGTCGACGGTCCACAGATTGCAGTGTGATTAGTTCATCCGAGAAGAAGCGGGAGAAAGTAGGTTTTAAATTGCTTATGTGGACTAAACGTTCGGATGTGTTTTCCCGCATCTATGCTTTGTTAACATTTTGAATTGATTCTGCGGCAATATCACTACGTTTGAAGTTAGGAAGCAAAAGAAATGTGGTTTTTGTGTCCCCAGAACATCACTTCAAAAGTTTACAAACGCCACAAAGTATGTTTTCAAAAGCTCTAAATAGCAAGTTTAAACAATAAATATGCTTTAAACCAGTATGGGGAACGGTACACGCACGAGTGTTGTTATAAAATATATTTAGAAGTTGCAATAACAAAAACACTGGTTTCCAGGATCGACTTTCTGTTAACCTCGGCAGTGGTTTATAAATTGGATTATAGTCGCAGCTCTGATCAGCGGCTCATCCTCAGTGGAAGACACGTACAAAACGCTCTGAAGAAGGCGATTCTCCCGAAACGTCAGCTACGATTGTGTTCTATGTGTGCTATTGTATTGAAGGAAACGTATGCTGTTTAACAACCTCGTGATTGCTAGGAAAGAAAAGGGCGCATTTGTAAAAAGAGCAGCCATTTTTAAATTGGATCACTTGAAGGAAAAACTACCGTTACATAGGGATAAAACTGAATTAAAAGTCATAGCTGCTAGCACCGATAAATTAAGAAAAAATTGTTGGGAGAAAAGCAAAGCATGGGCTTCAGATAGTGCAGTAGATAGAACGTGAGCTCTGAGTGGTGTAGGGTCCGAAACCCAAGTGGGTTTCGGAGTCTCGCTCAAATTTCAGCATCCTTGTGGTTGTATTTCACATCGTACCTTTCCAAGAAAAAGAATAGGCAGTGAGTAAAAGTTAAAGCATGTATCTTTACATAAATCACAGCAATCACGATGGGAAACCTCCAGAAGGAAAGAAGAAGGACTTAATGGTTCTTTTGCAAAAAATAAATAAAAAATTGATTATTAATACCGAGTCTAACTGGCGGTCGGTTAGAAAAATATTGAATTGCTATTCGCTATGTGCTAGCTACTATAATACTGGCTTACGGGATGGATTATCTGTTGAAAACCAAATAGTTATTAACGGATAGTCGTATCAACAACAACAGCCCCGTAAAAGAGAACGTCGCCGGATGAAGATGCTTCAATCAAGAGATGCTTCACTGAAGAAGATTCAGCTCGATACGAAGCCGAAAATCCCAAACTGAGAACATGAACGACTGTGGACCATTGCCTCGGATCATCGGCTTTGATGAAGACGAAGACGTCGAAAAGTTAGGCGAATAAGAATTTGGTTTTAGCTTATTGGTGAAATAGAGTACATTGATAACTTCCTATTGCTCTGTAGCTACATTCTCTATAAATATATCTATTGGTTTACTGAACATGCCGATTTCAACTACCTAGATACTAACTTAAACAAGCCGTATTCACGAATGAGATGAACGAAAAGGACTTCAGAATGCATTACACAAGGATGCAAGCCCTTATGAGTTAGGTGGACGTGTTCGTAATTGAAGTCAATCAGCTTTACTCGCAGCTGCAGTTGTTTTATCGATCACGGTATGAGATCCGCATCCGCCACCATGCTCGAATCGAACCACCACGATGGACGACGATTGTGAGGCAAAGAAACGAACGAAAAATGTGTTAGAGTCCACACAGCTTGACTGCCGAATATGAACATGTCGAACTGTTCCGTTAGCTTGGTGGACGAAAAAGCCGTTACGCATCGCTATTCGACAACTAGGATCAGCACCAGCTATGATGAAGCGATAATCGTTGTAGAGAAACTGCAATTAGTTGTTCGCAATTTGGAGAGCAATCCAGCACAACAAATTTCGAAGTTCTTGCTTTCTAGCATGTTGGTCCAATAGTCCATTCAAAGGGTTCATGATCTTTGAATAGTTGTTGAGTAAATGCTAAAAATTTCGCGCTTTGACAGATTGTTAGTACCAACACGGTCGTCTTTTATAGTATTTCCATCGGTCAATCGCTATTTCTGAGCCGCTTGCTCTAATCGATGTCATTCATATATAGATTTCTCTATAATGAAAGCAAACAATGGCCCTCATTAGCAAGCCAGACTTTTGGTGTAGCATTTTGTTGTGGATTGATAGCACTATTTTTCAAATTCTCAGGTGTACTGATGCTTAGTCATGGGTTTCCTCTTAAATTTCCACCGTCACCAAAAAGGAGGGCAATACATCAGCATTTCATATTTGATACCACATTCCCATGACTACGCACGAATATAACTCGAACAAAACTTAAGCAACCAAACCACAATGAAGGCGTGCTTGGAGAAATTTTTGTACATTGTGATACGTACAATTTTTCGAAAATAAGGCGATGAGTAATAATAGAAAAGAAACATTTGGTAAGGATATTCATGGGAAGTTAGACATCCATTCCCCTAAGGATTTACTACGAGGCCACTCGAGGTCAATGGTGAGTTCGACATTGAAAACTGGAATGCCAGGAACAGTGGGTCGTAGAGCCAATCCATCCATCCATGCTACCTTCTTATTAAAATCAGTGAAAGAAGAGTTAAACGATGGTCACAAATGATCTTCGTCCTACTCGAACCAGTAGAGCACGCTACTAATTCACGTCGTTCAATGATTAAAGAATTTATAGATGACACACGTGACCTTTAGGTGAACTATTTGTGAAGCGGCAATAAGTTCACCAGTACAGTACATCTGTTGTTCTTGTGTGACCTATCTTAAGGAACATATGCTGATCAATCAAGAAGATCAGAAAGACCATATATTCTTGTCATGCTTCGTAAAAACAACGTATGGAACGAGTGCTGTGTATCTTTTGGAGACATGTCACGTGACCTCCAAAGCAGACAAACTAAAGCACAGCCGCCAAAGAACGAATCAATGCACTCTTGGTTTGCTGACAGAGGATTGTTTAGAGCTTTTCACAATTATTCATTGTGGGCATCCAACTAGGCATCCACCTAAGTTTACCCAAGGTGATCTGGACTGTTCCATGTGGAAACCGAAAGACCTGTGAAAAATACCACCAATAACGTAACCATCAACTAACAAGTAGGATAACATAAGGAAATCCTAGCAGCGTTTCCGACGTTCCAGATAAAAAAATTGCACCTTAGCCGAGAATAAGCAGTGGAATTGTAACTATGTTTAGCTCATTATGATTACAGTGATTCCTGAATACGGGTCATTCTAGAAAGGAAATTACTGTTAGGCATCGTAATTCATGCTCAATTATAATACTCCTTTTAACAAATTAGCGATCACGACTAACACGACATTGGCGACGGAGTGGGAATGCCAAGATCTTCGACGTGGCACTGTGAGTACTATCTGTTTCATGTAGTCCGTCATATTCCCATCTCCTAATAAAAGCATGTGATGTACGCTCCTCATTAGCAGCAACTATTGAGCTACTCAATGGATAAACAAGTAGGAACTACTCACACATTCGCATTTCAACAGCAGAAACTTCTTAGCATCACCAGCGTTGAAGAAGGGTTGTAAAAGTAATTATGACCGATTTTACTGCTGTGAATGTCGCAAATTAGGCGTTGTAATAATTAATTGACTCCCACACTGTTGAAGCGTACAATTTTGGATCGTCATTCTTTTAAGCTAAATTTTTGCTTGACATCTTTTCTCCACCGTCTTTTCTATCTATATACTTTTTTCTCACATTTCGCTCAAAGCAATTTTAAATTCCTTGAAATCACTCCCTCAAAACATGATAATTGCATGGGTTTTCATAATGAATTAAGTACTATAATGCTGAAATATTTGCAAAACTCCGGACAGCAGGTGTCTGCGGTGGAGAACGAACGCGCTATTGTCTATTGTCCTTTCCGGGAAGTAGCGCGTTCACAGCCACGCCATGCGGTTCTTTCGTTTCGCCTGTCTCTCAGCTAGTTCTATCGAGAGACAGGCGAAACGAAGGACCCGCATAGTGTGGTGGTGAACGCGTTACTCCCCGGAAAGAGCAATAGTGCGTTCGTTTCCTCCTTCCCCACCGTAGACACCTGCGGTCCGGAGTTTTGCAAATATCTCAGCATTATAGTAGTTATATTTCGCAAAGTACCCTGCCGTTAAAAAGAATAGGCAGTAAGTAAATAAAAAGGTTAAGACAATGAATTGAGTTTGAAACGTAAAATGGCCATGAGGAAACCTTATGAGATAGAAATATAATCATCTCCCATGGCACTGGGAAAGGATTTATTATGCATATACACGGATGGCTCGTAACATTTTCTACTAGAGATGTGAGTATCCCTGATGAATAAGGCACTGTTGTAGTTCAAGGCGATCATTGAAGATGGTCATAGAACGAGTCCCTTCCATAACTACATAGAAAATAATGAAGAAACTGAACTTTCGCAACTCAAAAACTAATGCCCATTTGGGTGATATACGAAAGGTGGAAAATTTCAATGAATTAGGATGACGCGGATTGACCTAATGATCTTATAGAGTCTGGTTTTCGTTTATTTTAAGCAACAAAAGCGGTCCAGTTGTGTTTTAGCTGAGTTATGACATTTCAAAGTTCCTGCTCAAGATCGGCCGTTAATTTCCTCTTACCAAACTCTCTGGTACCCTGCTATAAAGCAGCAGTCTTTATGATACGACCGAACTAACTCATTTGAAAGACGGTATTTGGAAGTTATATAATGTGCAGTAGAGTTATTCTCGGGAGGACGCTTTGTACAACTTCTGCGATGATGAGGAAACTGGCGCCAGCCACAGAAACACTTTGGCTGGAAAATTAAACAATCGAAAAGGAAATGAGTCGTACATCAGTGGTACCGCCCACTTCTTCCTCAAGCATTATATATATATATTTTCTTTTCCATTTATTTAATTATTTTTTCCATTTATTTAATTATTATATGAGCCATAATCTCATCGTCTCTACAGATCCCAGCGCTTTTTACATTCCATTCGTTTTCCTCCTATTCATAGTCCATAAAACTCTTCGGGCATTTAGCCCGCTGTTTCGGCTGCTGCGTGAGGATTTCGTCTTTCTTTATGAACGCTTTATAGTGCTGGTAGACCCGATTTTCCTCGCAATCTTGAAGATCGCAGATAAAGAACGCTCTACGCCGATTGTTGGAGAGTGGCTCGAACCAGCACCCTGCTTCATGTTAGGCTGTACCACTATCCACGGCGCTACGCGCTATGTATATATACATGTATATATATATATATACGTATGTGTGTACAATCTATACCCACTCATTACGCGAGCGTCCCAACTTAACCAGGCGTTGGTTCAGCCTCGCCTCAGGTCCAAATAGTTCCTCTTCCTTCTGCGGTCGAGAAATTGGCATGAGAAGTTTCTGGGCTGAGCCTGCTCCTTTTAACCTACGTGGGAGCGCCTGGGAATGGCTATCTGGTGATTTCAGTGAGAATCGACTCAACAAGCAACGACATTCATGACAAAGTCGAAAAATTCCCAATCAAAAGCCGAACTCATGCGCAACAAAAGCTCGAAGCCCTTTGTGGATTGCGGATGCGAGGGAAGAAAACGAGTGCAAGAAGAACTGGGAACAGCAGAATGTGATAGATGTGGTGTTGGGTCATTCAATAAATAAGTAAATTAAACGACACAGTAATAGAAGAGTTTTTTTGCTAGGAATGTGTTTATTGTTGGAGATCAATAGTGTTGAACGATTCCTATGAAGTTTTATCAGACAGTAATATTGAGACAAAGACGAATTCGATTCTTAAGAGAAGAACTATTCGAACACTGACCAATTTCTTCCCCATTTCTGCACCAGAGTGTATTTTTGTTGATACGCAATACAAAATTAACCGCTCTCGGCTAAATATAAATACAAACTGGGAGAAAATTTTTTACCTTTTATTTATTTTATTTTATATGGTTCGTCTTCACGTCTACGCTGCGAACCCCAGCACTTCTCAGATTCGATTCATTTTTTCGCATCCACTGTCCACGAAGATCTTCCGACTTTTACATGTGGGTTCGGTTGCTGCTTGAGGATTTCCATTTCATCTTGAACATCGTAGAATACTGGCCGAGCAATTCTCCCTGGATCCCTGAGAGAGTCGGGCTGGAGAGTTCCTAGTTGGATTGCAGATAGTGATTTTCCCAGACAAGTCTGGTACCAATTTCTCAACCCTGGAAGGATGAGAGGCTTGGTTGGCCCGGAGCGGAATCAAACTAACACCATGCTCGCGATGATGGACATCGCTACCACTGTGCAATCTGCTCCCTGGGAGGAAATAGTACCACAGAAAAATTAGTGTAGTTCTAGAAGGAATTTTTGAATTGTTCTTTTTTATATAGCATTTTGCTCGAATAGTGCATTAAACATTTTGCTGTTTTGTCCAAACACTTCATACTACTTTGGTCCATGCCCTTTTAAAGTAAATTTTAGTCTTTGGGCTTAGGTGTAGACAAAAGCGTCTTCCAAGTGTTTTGCTTTTCTCTGTTGCCTTGGAAGCGGAATCGTCAGCCAGAAATGAAATTCTGGTTTTTCAGGCCTTCACTTATGATACAATCTCTTATAAAGTGTTTTGTATCGAAAAGTAACAAATTCTATGTGAAGAACATCTTGAGTTGCTTAATATTGCAATACTGGTTGAAAACAATGAGATTCGTCTGAGATTTCCTCTCATTTTCAACACTTGTTGTAATCTAGAAGAAGCAGGCGGCTTTTTTCTCTAGTTCTTTACACTTTTACGAAATTTCAATAAATACGAACCCGCAATAAACTAAATGAAACTACGAACTGCTCCTCTTGAGCTGGTGCGAGGGTGGTATAATTTTCGTCGCTGTGGTTGCTGTTGCTGCTGTTGGTGTTGTTTGTCGATAGCTGACGTTTCGGCGACTTCGCCTTCCTCAAAGCCGTGCTGTTGCGTGTAGGACCTGACACGGGTGTCGTTCACGTGAGATGGCGAGTTAATAAGAATATATATACGTATATTTATATATATATACATATCGATTACTCATGCCGAGCTCAATAGAAAGCCGGTCTTTTGGGCTATTAAATGGTGACTATCTCTAACTTTCTATTTATTGCCTGCTATTTTTTCATGGCAGGCTATTATGTGAAACACAATCACAATGATGCTGAGATATTTGCAAAACTTGGACCACAGGCGAGACTCGAACTCGCTAACTCGCTATTATTCCATCTGGAGGCTCACGTGCGACGAATGCACCACTGGGCTCCTCGTTCTTCTTTTATATATATTTATACATGTACATATATATAGAGGTTTTCTCAGCCACTTTTTTTTACCCTAATGTTGCCATCAGCAATCATCCACCAACGGAAATGGTCTGAAGAGCACAAATCAGCATTGAACCCTTGAGGCTTCAGTTGAATTCACATTGCATTTTTCATTTACTGCTTATTATTTTTTACGGCAAAGTGTTATGTGAACTATAACCACTATGATGTTGAGATATTTGCCAAAGTTAGGCTCCAGGAGAGATTCAAACCCGTATTTACGATTTCCGGAACTCACATGCTACCCGCTGCATCATCGAAGCCTTTGCTTTGCCTTCTTCTTGGCAAGTTTAAATAGGCACTATCAAAACAATTGCAATACTAATTCTCCACAAGTATTCTCCTTTTTTGCATTGAATAGTTACTATTTCGCTAAGCAGACCGATGTGATATGTGTATTCTCATTGGAGATTTCGCTGAGAACTGCGCATCACTGGTTGAATACTCCAATTAGGGATCTCTCAGTGGATTCGTTACCACCACTATCGGCTTCAACGTCTGACGCCATCAAATGAATTATAAACAGATTTTCTCTAATGCCCCATTTTTTGCTCTGGTTGAGTACTATTTTTAACGAAATCGCTTTATTACCAATGTAATCATGTAATTCTTTGATGTAGGCTTCTGAGTTCATTGAAAATCCGCATGATAACAGTAAACGCTCAAGTGTACACAACTCCACCTCTATCCACAGAAGCGCTCATAGCGAAATTTATCTCTGTATTCCTATTACGCACTATTTTAAAGAGGCTTTTGGCTAAAACCTTCTTATCAGTTTAGTATGTCCTCACATATGATTTAATGAAGCGAAGTTGACTCTGGTTGACATCTAACGATAGGAGTAAAAATTCTACTCGTATAGTGCCACCCACAATTTTATGTTGCTGTATTCTCATCCGTATAAATGGTTATCCACTAGAATTCCATCCATGGATTTCATACCCAAAACGGAGAACACAATTCATACAAAGAGCAACATTATTTTCTGGCAATATCTTAGTTATCTATTAATTTGCAAGGGATAGCCATGAATAGTCCAATGAGGGATGGATCTAGAACGAAATCAACTATTAGAGAAGTCCGAAAAGTTTTCCAAAAAAATACTAGCTTAAAAAGTTCGACGTTGTCAAGTAGAAATGAACAAAGACCTGTGTTTCGATCGAGTTGTGAAAAGCTCGCGTTGCAAATGCGAGATTCTTCTGTTTCATCCAAGTAAAGGAATAACATTCGTTTTTAAAGCAAGAAACAATACCAACCGATCATATACATGTTTAACGCGATAGTTTGTGAAAGCTCTCCAGAATTTTTATTTGTTAAGAGCAACTCTGGGAAATCTCTATGTCTGTGACAACGATGAACAGGTTCGAGCTTTGATTTGTCGTATTTCGAAACATGACGATGCTTCTGAAAACAACACGTATCTGCTGGTAATGGCTGTTTGTATATCGATAGCCACTACAAAACCCAAAAGCGTTTCATTCTTAGAGAATATTGATGGTCTGGAGTCTTAATCGTCAACAAAAGGAAGTAGTGATCTTCTCGATATACACATTTGTCAACTTTGAAGAATTCCCATTTGGCGCATTGAAGGTTATTTCATCCCTAGCATCTCCACTTTTTAATACAGGCCTATGATGCCGATATTCAGCGGTAGTGGAGTGCATTCTAGCTACAAAAACTTGCTGTGAAATCCATCGCTTGCAATGAAATCCTCCTGAAAATCATCGGCGTTTAGACATTGAAAAAAAAACCTTGTTGACGACTTCTACAGAGTTACTTCAACGGCGAAAACAGTGGATGTGGGAGGATTTCCCAGCTGTCATTTTCACGTTGTGTCGTAATTCCTGCATTTCCCTTACGTCTAAAATTGCTCCGCAGCATGCGTACGAGATTATACACGATCCTAATCAGATATTGTTGCCACCGCAACTGCACCAACCAACTAGTTTCACATGTTAGCGGGACATGTTTTGTTATGACAACGTGCTTCTTTGCCTTTTAAAGAAGCCTTCAGAGGTTATAAAGCCACTGGAAAAATTGGAAATGATGAATGGATGAATTGCTCAACCAAGTTAATCATTCTTCTTTTATTTCTTTTTAGCCAAAAACCAAGTCGATATCTCTGACGGTCACATTAATGTGTTTATTATCAATAATAGCGGATTAGAATCCAGTCACTCGCAGTCTGTGAGGTGGCCTGGCGTATTCAGTGCTTTTCAATGTATTTTACCCAATACTCTAAACTTCTCATTTTTATAGATCCTTACCATTGTAGTCATTTCACTAATGCGACAAAATTTGTGAATTTACTGGAATTCCTGAAGGCTATCGATTAACTTTATGACTTTCACTTTTTTCTTTTCTCCATGTCTCCTTGAAATTAGTTCTTCTTCAGATGTAGTCTTCGGCACGCTGCCCACGCCGCGACGTCTTACGCTATTCTCGGTTTCTCGGTGCTTCCTGCTTGTTTCGGCTATCGGCTGCAAATCATGGATACCCCATATGTTCTCATTCGTATATTTTCATTTCATCTAATTTGTTTTCGGCGACGAAGAACGCGATTCTCTCATTTCTCGAACCTACGTCCACTAATCTCCAAACTATGCGAGCTCGTCTCTGACATGTTTCGTCAATCTGCCCACTTTTTTCAGCAAGGGACCACGCAAAGATATTTATAGCTACAACAATCGATTTCACTTTCTCTGTACTGATTTTTTTATTTACAATGATTACTAGATGCTGATCGTTAACTTATGGTTCGAAATATCTTTAGTTGACATACTGAGACCAGACCACCGACTCGGATCGTCGGATCCGTGGAAGAGGAAGTCGTCGAATCGTTAGCCGAATAAACCTTTCTATCAATACCGTGTTCCCTTAATAATTCGAGAAGGTATATTCCTATTCTATCTTTGTTCTGTCTGCGGTATTGTGTCAAGGTTTCCATCAACGTCTTACTATTCTTGTCGTTTTCAGAATTCTCATTGCAGTTCTATGTTCTCACTGGGAATTGGACCCTCGTAAGAGCTCATCAATGAAATCAATTCAAGATAAAAAAATGTTGTAGCAGGCATCAAGTGCATTAGATACCTTTGGAAATAGACCGCAGAAAAGATAGAACCCTACTGGTGTTTAAGTTTTTCGGTTATTTGTTACACTAGATGTTTTGGACTATGAGTGGCTTTCACAACTACACTTTTTGATTCATTTCGTTACTACATTATTACCGCAACTAGAACACTACACCATTCTTTGCTCTCGCTGAGAGGACGGATGACTGTGGACCATAAATTCGGATCATCGGCTCTATGGGAGACGAAAACGTTAGCCAAGTAAACCCTTTTATTAACATCGTGTTTCCTTAATAATCCGGGAAAGTATATTCATCTTTGTTGAGGCTTGGTATCTCTACTATTGTAGAACTGCCATCACAGGAAATGTTGCTGTCTAGAAAAAACATGTCGCGAGGCAATGAATAAAAGTAGCATTACTGCTTAAAATGCGGCACACAGCAGCGGATGAAAATCTGGCACGACACGGCACTGTAACTGAGGGATTTCACGAATGCTAAGGCTGTTTTTCTATAGATTTGTTTTCCCTTAGGTCTCACATTCTATTGATTAGATTTCTCTTTTTATCCAGTTTAATGGATATTTGTGACCTTTTTTTTTATAAATCAGATATGAAAAGGAAACGACTCATGTGGGACGTTTATTCTAGCATGCTTTTCATTTTTTAGTTATTGTCACTTATGCGGCATGCTTTACGTCGTTGTGATGCCTGTCCATCGTCGGTCTAGTGGGGATTCTCATAAATTATGTTGTCCAATATTTCGCTTCCCAAAGGCCATTGTATTGAGGCTTACAAATGACTCAGAGACTTTGTCGCTTCTCACGCCAGTAGCTACTTTTCCATATTGAACACATTTAACTTGGATATACATAAACTTGTACACAATCATTATCCAGCCCAACAAAATATATCTTTTTAAAATTTAGGATTTGTAGGAGTATTGACGGGAAAGGATTGCAAGTGGGATGAGGAATATTTATAAAAGGAACCACAATTCATATGTCTAGGATTTTACCTAAAGGAAAACTTCTAAGGCGACTTCGAGCTACTTCTGGTCTTATGCACACTCAGCTCCTTTCATATCATCGTCGATCCGAACTTCTATTAAGCCACCGAGAATTGTTCATGCTTGACGTCCTATATTTATTGTGACTAGCACAACTCAATGTGAACCCTGTTAATCTATGCTTCTTCTCATATTTTTGAGGAATGGGCACCTTGATATAGAATTGGAACTGCAGATATCCTTAAAGGAGGTGTGCAACCCATTTTCAGGGTATTCACTAAAGCAAGTCAGAGTACTTAGCCTAAGCCCAACGCGCATAATTAGGCATAGGTGCAGTACACCTTGAGGAGCCTTCAGGATTTTTCTGGTGTCAAGTAGGACGGTGAGTGCCAACCAATATGCACAGCATCTCTGAGCAATCGCCGATTCCAAAAGAAAAAGCACTGAAAGCGGCTGAGAAGTTAGCTTTTATGTGACGACTACCTGCTCTCATAACAGAGTTGGTGATTTGTAAGTAAAGAGGTGAGCTCGACTACCGTACTACACCTTTTGCACACCATCGAAAAAGCTCTTTTCTAGAATACTACGAGTTTTGAAGCATTATTCTTAAATGCCTCCCAACAGTTTACCGCCTCATCGCGGCCGGGAGGTGTTTCTGGCGGTTGCAATGTACAACGGGAGATTCATCCTCTTGCCGGGGGTTTCCATTCTGAGAAGGAGTCCGGCGTTTCCATCAGGAATCCTAGCTAAGAGTAAACCTATACCAGGATCCACCATTGCCCTGGTATCAAAGTCGCATGGTGGCAAATCTTCATCTGATCCACAAGGCCTGCGACTAACAACGGTGGTCTGGAGACCTGAGCAGACCTTGGCTCGGCTAGCCTCAGGATTCCAGGAAGCCACAATGGCATAACCTGCAAATCTCCGAAAAGTGGAGATTAGGCTGGAAACCGCACAGCTAGTGAGGAACGGCTGTCTACATATCTAAATATCCAAGTATCCTTAAATGAACCTTCACGACAATGTCAACAACTCTATCTCGCAATCTTGGGAGGGGGATCCAGGACCTACCTAAATATTGCGGGCAATTCTTGATAATGGCAATGAATATATAGCTTATTAAAGCGGCATTCTTAGAAAGTTAAACCAATGATGAAAGCACAAATAACGTTGAAAAACAATTTTTTCATGATTTAATATTGTATTAAGAAGTTGGTTCTTGTGTTATCATGACGTAGTCGCCTAACTTCGTGGATAAAAACAGATCTCTTATTTTTCTTCTTAAATGCTATTATTAAACGGCTTGTGAAGTTTTTGCGTAGCTTTATGCTCTATTAAAGACTCAAGATAGATCGACTAAAAGTACTTCATCGTCTCATTGTGCATGCTGGTACACGAAATTTGGAAGCACTGAAAAGGATGCGCATCCTTGCGGGTTACTGAGTGTGAAGAAATCGCACAAGCTTTCATGAGGATAAACAGAAGTTAAAGAGAAAGCCAGGGAAATTTGACGAAGCCGTTGTAAAGCTTTCGGCGAACTTCGCAAATATGTGGAAAAAGACTTCCAGAAGTCTAAGCTAAAGAGATTATTGCCTTTTATTTTGCCCAATATCTGCATGTGCCATCGATAGGAATGAGCCTCTGTGAGGAAAAGTTTTAAACCTTCGACATGTTTTCCTCGCTTAGGGAAACCTTCATTAACTTTGCTGTATGTTGTTTCTTTCTGCAGCACTTCGACAACTTTCTTTTTGTCTTATAAGTAGGCAGAATCTGCAGATTTTTCTTAGTGGAAACTATAGTGGTTCATGTCATACAAACAAGTGAAAACCTTTATCTCAGACGGAAGCCTTTTTATTATTTTGCCTAAAATCATGATTGGCTCCCATTTTTCATGCAGTCGTCCTTCACCTTTTAGTGTGTGCTTAAATCCATCTCAAATTCTGTATATTTTATACTTCTATTCCTTGTTTTCAAAAGTTCAGTTTCTGGCCGTGTTCTAGAAAGACCCATAGGGTTCAACGTGTTCTCTGTTCTAGACTTATTTAGAACTCCTGTCAGAGTCACTTTTATTTGCGAGATTCCTAAGCCGGTGAACATGCAGAAGAAGTATCTACAACTGCGTGTTCCATCGCTTAGAGACGATTCTGGCAACTGATTGACGCCAGACAATTAGACTAAGTTGGTCCGATGGCGAGAATCGAGGGGGATTACGAATTCCTTACGCTGTATCACGTCGTTTCAGGCGTCAGCACCACAGGCGTGTGCTCACAATTTTCTGGTTTGTTATATTTTGAATTAAAGTTTCCGAATTTTCGTCTTCTCCTTGGAAAGTTAGATAACATTGAGACTTATGCAATCATCATTGAAGAACCAGAGTATGAAAAAAGCATCACGTACTAATTCAATGGAGAGCCTCCCAGTCTCCGTAGAAAGGAATTTTCCTAATGACATTTCCATACCACAGACTTTATCCAAAATTCTTACCACTGTGCTTAGCGGTATTGTGTGTTTAGTTCAAAACGAGGCCAGAGCCGTGAATTAGTTCTCCGTCAGGAGGATAACTCCTACGACATGTGGAAAGAAGTTGCTTATACTATTATTGTTATTACTACTATTATGATTAGCATTACTATTGTTGCTATTAATTATTAGTGCATGGCCCGATATCATGTGTGCCACAGTGTGTGGATCCCAGCGCTTGCATTCGATTTGTTTCTTCGCATCCGTAATAAACTAAGGTCTCCGGGCATTTTTTGCACGTGGTTTAAGTTGTTGCTTGAGGAGTTTCCTTTCGTCAATGAACATCGTTGAAAGCTGGTGGAGTAGATTCCTTTTAAAGTTTGGAGGTAGTTCGACTGAGGCGTCCAGGCGTTGGTTGGAAGGAGTTAGCTGGTCCCAGACTAGTCTGCTATCAATTCCCCGACACTGAGGAGGCGAGGAGCTTGGTTGACTTGAAATGGTGTCGAACCAGGACTTGGCTAACACGATCGTGTACGTAATGAAGTGGACCACTACCACTGTGGAAGTCCGCTTTGTGGAAGCGGTCTGCAATCAAGAAATCCCGCTGTAAAAGCCGCTTATAATACTACTACCATAGCGGTGCAACCCATCTCACGGCCTCTCACTGTGAGAGAAGTTTTCAGAAAAGGCGGTACATTTCTGAGAAAGCTGGTTAGTTTAGTGTGGTCGTACACATTGATTAAGAATTCTTAAATCTACAAAGTTCCCGTTTAACGAATATGGTAAATATCTTCGAGGAAGAATCGCATGAGGCAGCTTGGACTTAGAATGGCTCGAATCGAAATATCCAACGTTCAACCGTCAGTCAGATTCGACACTTGACATAGGTATGTCATCTAGTCGACTAAGCAGTTCACTAGGTGCACTACTATGTAGCTGATATGTGAGATGTCGCTTTTAGCACGCCGATGATCTTTCCCATCGTTCACGGAGTGTTTATATAAAGGGAGGAATGGAGAAATACGACGAGTTAGGCTTTCTTCCTCAGAACCGGTCATCTAGGTCATCCAGGCGCTCTGCGTGCTACTATCCTGCACGATTTTAACTACTATTTTGTTCAACGTCTATCTCTGAATATTATTTGGATGTTTTCGATAACCCCCGTCCCTACTTCCACTTGTAGATTATAGAAAGTATTGTCATCTCCGAGAACAACTTGACGAAATAAGCCGGTCATTACTGTTAGGCCGATGTGAGAAATTGCAGTCTCTATAGATTCGTCATCATCTGGCTCTCCATAAGGAATCTAATCACTTGGCTTTCCGTTCTTTCAGCGTGGATGGTTAGAATGGGAGAAAGAGGAAGCCAAATTTTATCGGGCGAAATCCGATCACAGATCTTCGCCCTTAACAGCTGCCTCCCTGCATCGTTCGTTGTTCTCGCTATTTTCCCTTCTGATGCAATCCGAGTTTAACAAAACGGCTGAAAAGTGGCCGATTTTTGTTATCTTAAACATCGCAACATCCTTACTGTAGAATAAGCGGAGAGAACGCGTGAAAACGCTTTTCTCAGTGTTCAGACGCGATTTCAACTAAACAGAAACGTGAAATAGCACCCCTAAGTTCGTTCACATCAGGGCTATTTTTAAATTTTTTTAAAAGAAAAGATTTGCAAATGATCGAGGCTTTATAGAAACCAAAAATACTTAAGACAATTTGCGACATTTACTAGAAGTTTCCCAGAGGGCCATTTCAGTTCCCGGAAGATAATTTTCTCCTTATTAATGTTACATTAGAAACATTGTCAGCAGAATAAGTAAGAGAAACACTAACTATTTGCGAACACTGACCAAGACATATCTATTTGTTCAGGTTTGTCTACTGATGACATGAAAGCGCTTGGCTGAGTTGATCACAGGTTAATATGACCTATCCAGGCTCTGAAAAAGGCGAGCCTAGCGAAACGCTAGCTATCGCTGTTACAACAACCTCGTATTTGATTATCAGGAAAACAGTCAATTGCTAACTGCTTTGTTATTCCATCTACTACAAAATATGAATGAGAAAGACCAGAAGATATGCCGTTGCTGGTGTCAGAACTTTCGTGACATTGCACGGTCTTGTTAATTACCATTGCCGCTCCTTCTGCTTTGTAAGTAGGTCGTCTAGAAAACCTTTAGGAGGTAGGCCCAACTCTCGTTGTCTGTGATTGTCTCGCTAAAGTTTTCAATATTTTTCATGCTGACATTTTCTTATTCCATTATGCTTTCATTTGTAAACCGAGCCATTTTTAATGGAACTAAAATACGTCCATTATATATATATATATATATATATATATATATATATAATGGACGTATTTTAGTTCCATTAAAAATGGCTCGGTTTACAAATGAAAGC
>UYYA01003842.1:223046-319300 GCA_900624975.1 Angiostrongylus costaricensis
TAATATATATATATATATATATATATATATATAACCAAGTAGGAAGGTAAATGGCTCGAGACGACGTGACCTGAGGGTCCGTAAATTTTTTTTGGGTTTCGCCATTTTCTGACAGTCATCTATGTAACCCAAAAGACCGACTTTCTATACACCTCGGCATAAATAGTTGGTATATTTATTTGTATGGTTTTGAAAGCTAATTTTTTTGAGCTGATGCGCCGTTGGTATTTTCGACGCGAAGGTTTTCGTTGTGATGTTGTTGCTGTTGGTGTTGGTGCTGTTGGTCGATGGCTGACGTTTCGTCGATTTCGCCTTCCTCAGATCCGTCCTGTTATGAGTGGGACTCAGTTCGTCCACGGAGTACATAGCCGCACTCGTAACAGCGCCGTTCTGAGGAAGACGAAATCGCCGAAACGTCAGCCATTGACCAAGAACACCAACAGCAAGGACAACGAAAACGTGTACCAACCTCACATCAGCACAAAAAGTTCAGTTTATAAGATCATACAAATAAATAAGTCATCCATGTATTTGATCTGGCCTCGATCACTTGAAGACTTGCCACTTGCTCTCCAAACTCACATTTTAATTGCTGATCAAGCGTGGTTCTACTTGAAACACCAATATACATTTGCTAGGGTCTTCTCAGATCTTCACTACAAACTCGCGCTCGCCTTAGTGGATTCGACGGAAGTTTGGAGCTCTACTTCTTGGATTACTCCAAGACGGCTGCGTTTCCTCTGACGGAGACTGCTTCCCAACTAGTCTACCTACCGACCGGACGATTTAAAAAGTCGAACCTCTTTACTTCCCTTTCTCTCTCCTTTTCCCTATTTCCCTTATTCTTTCTCAGTAAAAAAATCCTTAAGCCAACTAACATGTCCTGATATGTTGTGCTCTTATGGTTTTCTTCAGAACCCACCGTATTCGCGAAACGTTCAACAATGATCACTCTCTAAGAGATGAATGATTTAAATGCATTCTCCATAGAGGTAACCGAATACGTATTTTACCTGCGTGGTTACTTGTAGGTAAAATACCACGTATATGTGTCAATGGAGAATGAGGCTTACTTGTTTTACTGTCGGCTCCACAATTCTCCATACCCTAGCGCATGACTCACAAACCTGCGGGCTACGTAAACAGGACGAAAATCACTCAGCGTTATAGAACTCGAAGGCGAAAAGAAGATGCTGGAAGAATCCTGTATCACATAAGTGAAGGAGGGATTCGAACCTCCAGCCCACGTCAACGCTCAAAAATCAAAGTCGCCGTTCTGTACGCCAAACCGTCGTAGATGGACGCGACACATAACGCGTCTTAATGACAACCAATGGACAAGAGTCGTTAGCGAATGGATTTCTCTATATGTCAAACGCATAGCACAAAGACCACCGACCCGATAGTCAGAATTCCTCACGAAAAACTCTAACAGAAAAATGTGATGCTCAACAAGTTCCTAAAGTGAGTAGATCCCCTAGGCTATTCCTGCACGCGATAGGGATAAATGGAAGGTTTACTCTGGCCCGCTCCAGTCACTTGACGATCAACTGGACGACAGGGGATATAGGTAATAGAGGTGATATGTTTCAATAAATGTGTAGTGTACAACAGGTTCACAAATGAATGGCCTCTCACTCGCATATGTGCGTCCTCATGGGGCCAATGTGATTGGTATAAGTGGCTTGGACAGCATAGTAATGTGGATCAGATATTCAAATATTGAAATTTAGTGAAATTGTGGTTGTTAGGAAGAGTGTAGCCGAAATGATGTATGAACCTAGTTAAAGTAACAGTTCTCGCGACTCATAAACGTAAATTTTCCTACGAATTGCTCTGTTCATAACTTTTTAAAACCTTGACTTCCAGGAGATTTACGACTTGACGCTTGAATTTAACTTCAATGAAGTAAAGCAAGAGTCGATGGTTACAGATACTGCGCAATACATCGGTCTAACTCACTTAGGCCACTCGTCAAACAACCAGGTCTTCCAACTAACAGAGCTCCGCAAAAATATACTAAATTTGCTCGAGGAAAAGATCACCGTTCACAAATATAGGCTGCTGCCTTTGGGAATAACTGCGAAAACACAGAATAATTTCAGGATTCCTTGGATAATTAACATAACCAGAATTTAACAACACTTTTGAAAAGGACAAAATTCTCAAACGAAAATCGAATTCGGGCCAAATTCGAAGATCTTCGTTGTTGATAGGCACGAGACACCAAGTGAGTTGACGAAGCACTTATAAAGGTACAACACACGATTTTAGGTAAAACTACATAGATGTAAAGCATAAAGAATAACGGTCTTAGCGTTGATCAATCCCTGAGGAACACGCCATGAATTCGGTTTTATTAAGCATCGTTAGATGTGATTAAATGCTTGCCAGGCCTATACACTGAGTTTCAGTTATCTCACAATTTATCAAGGTGGTCTGCTATCCTCCCAGATAAGTCTGACTTGAATTTCACGAACCCGGACGAATGGAAGGCCAGGTGAGACAATGGCGCGTGATTAAATCAACGACCACGTGTGTATTGACCATGGCACCTCTAACCTACCGCGCTACACGCGACCCACTACAGATGTATTGCCAGATATATGTAACAAGATGGTAAGGGCAGTAAAATTTTCTGCTCTACCGTCGAATATAGTGCTTTGCAGTCGGTGAAAAATTAGATGAATGTGACAAAGTTGGATCAAGTGGTAGCCTAATATTTAACCCGTGTGCTGATAAAGGTTATCTGTTCGCCAAATCATTACCTACGGAAATGTTGGCCACAGATAGCCACTGTGTTTTATCAACTTAGGAGACATTAATGACTTCCTACAAATAGGTCTTCTGATTCCTCACTTCATTTTCTGTCACTTTCTGTATTCATTGCGATGTTGAAATATTGAATTTCTGCATACCACACCGTGTCACCAAGTTCTCAAGTGCATCTAAACCCATCCTTAGTACCTCTTCACAAACAACTCTTGGAACTGTCCATGGTTCCTCGAATCTTCAAGTTATCTGTCAGCAAATGCCACTGGGCAAGATTACGCTCTTATCACTAAGACGTCTTATGATTAAAGGGCTAAAGAACTCGGAGCCGTCATCGCAAAGGCCCTCCACAGCTGTTAACATGCCACGCAAAAGGTGAGAGATTGAATTCCTTCCTATATAATGTAATGAGTATTAGTTCATTAGTATTCTTTAAGTAGATGCACTGGACTAATCTTTCAGATCCTTCGATAAAGAGAACAATCTGTTCCCAGGATTGACTTTCTATTAACCTCGTCATTGGAATATGAATGGCAATGGGACAGTGACTGGCACCAAGCCTTGCCATTGTGTTTATGTCTAGGATAGAAGCCCCTGTGCTCGCTCCCTGGCCACCACTCTACTGCAGATATGTAGATGATTGTTTTGTCGTCTTCTCTACGCAAGAGGAGATGAACAAATTCTTTGAATTATTGAATGAGCGTCTGAGTGCATTAAATTCACCCAGGAAAAACCGAATGGAAATCGACTTCCATTTGTTAACGTTAAAACTAACTTATCATATAGCAGTTACATCGCAAAGTGGTACCGAAAGGCAAGTAACAAGAATATTCTCGTTCATTTCCTTTCTTCTCACCCTTCACACACAAAGAGGGCGCTGGTGAGAAACATGTTTCGAACATCCACCTTTGCGTGCACAACCAGGGAGCTAAAGGAGGAATCGCACGACTTGGCTCGATAGATTGCCATCTCCAGTGGCTACGAAATAGTAACCCCACGAGATAAGTTTACAAGGAGAACGACGCGCCCACGCGAAACTCTTGGCCGAAACAAAATCCCGTTTATGTTGCCTTTTATAAGCGATGAAGTAAGCGCAGCTATAAAACGATGCTTAAGAAGGGCAGATCTAGAGGAATCGGTAGCGATAGTTGAAATACCACCGACTACTCTACGTCGCCAATTAGTTCGCAACCGCCTGTATGACCGTTTGTGTGAAACAACAAATTGCGTGATTTGCCCTTACGGCAGGGACGGTGATTGCATGAGTTCAGGTACGATATACCTGATCTCGTGTAACAATTGCGGAGATGAATATATTGGCGAAACGGGCAGACCTTTGTGTATCCGTATAAAAGAACACCTAGATGGCAAACGAAAACTAAGACGAAGCACCCCACTAGGCACGCATAGAATACAAAATCATAGCGGAGACGATTTTGAAGCAAAAGTCAATATCCTTGCAAAGGAGACTAAAAACACCAGGGCAAAAACTTCTTGAGGCTTTTTGGATAAATGGCAAAAATCCCACAATGAATAGCAGGAAGGAATGCCCAGAGGTCATACGTGACCTGACCTCGTATGTTCGCATCAATTTCTGTGTGGGATGGTGCAGTCACCAACCATATGCGAGTATAATCAGCAGTTCTAGTCTTCCTCATTGGTGGTCACGTAAAAAGCGGTGAGTTTTTCGAGAAGCTGTTGATCATGTAATTGCCATAGAGTTTTTCGTCTCTTTGTGTTATTGAAACGTTTAGTCTGTTAGATTGTATATCAGTATATCCTTCCAGGCTCTGAAGAAGGCGATACTGCCGAAACGTGAGCTACTGTTATGTTGTTTAGTGTTTTTCTGTGGAAGTAAATTGTATGCTGTTTAACAACCTCGCGATTGCTGAACAAGAAAACGACGCATTCAGAACAATTGTGTCTACGACAGTTTTTATTCCCTTCCATACGGTGGACTCGCGCATATTTTGATGAATTTCCTCGAGTGAACTGCCATGTTCTCCTCAACATGTGAACTTTTCCATGTCTCACTAATCTCACATATCGATGCGAACTTCTGTTTTATTACTTTTGATTCCCTCTGTGATGCACTGTTTTACTTCAAATTAGGAATGTGATCGTAACGGCGAGCAAGATGAGGTATTTGACTTGGATGACTAGGTGATGAAATTTCAACTTCATGAAATGCCCTTGTATGTAAATGAAGCTCAAGGTAGGTATGTAGGTGCTTTCTTTTTAATTGAAAAAACCCACATACCGTTTTTTGAAAGCCATTATGAATAGGTTCAGTTAAAAATTTAGGCCTATCGTTGTGTCATTTCTTCTCTACCTCGTCACACTGTTAACTCGTTGTACGGACCTGCTTCCCAACACACGACTTGCTGCAGTTTCTCGTAGCCTGCCTCTTTTTTAGCTCATACCGTGTCGCTCACATTGTTTTTCTTCTGGTCAAGAATATTCGCCAAGTCCGAAGTATCATTAATTCTCCTATCTTTGGAAGTGCTTATCATTCTTAATGAATGTGTTGCAAGGAACAGATGACAAGCGTGATATTGGATGGATTTCCTCGTGGTCAAGAGTTTTTTGTGCGTAAATTTCGGTCAATGCTCTGTTTACCTTGGTTTATTGCCTTTTTCCATTTTCAGATTACTTGGCAATCACTGATGTGTTGAGATTTCAGTGAAATATCACTAAAAGCTTCGACATCTTAACGTAACATATTTCATGCCAATGGGTCCAGTGAGAAAGGAGACGCATTACACTTGCCGTTTATCTATCCAATCAAAACACCAAAGCATTGAAACATTAAATTTTTTGAGAAACATTTTTTGAGTGTTGCACAACACCAGTGCTACCATCTGTGTGATTTCGATACGAGGCATCAGGTCTTTTGTCTACATGAAGTGCATTTCTATCTTTAAATAAGGTCCTAATCTCACCTGATCCTAAAGAATTTCCTCATATTCTGGTGACAATATATTAGGCAACGTAAAGTTTTTGCTAACAATCTTATCTTTATGCGGAACTTTTTTCTAGAATATTTTCTATACAATTCTTTCTTGAAATCACACCCTGTCACTTTCCTGCGTCAATTCATCTGTCGATTCACCCATGTTTTCATCACGCGTTAGGTCTCGCATTTTCCAAGTGGACTCTGCTTTCTTCGGAAAAATGTCACACTTGGTGCTTGTCTTCGTTCCGAGAAATTAGTCCTCATGGCATATGCCTACGAAAGCCCACATGTTCTCATGATGTCATTTCAACGTTACAACCCCATCGACGTCGCCCTTAGTGTTTTGCAATTGTTGAACTCATGGAACGTTTTAGCACGGCACCGCGGATCACATCGTCAAAATATTTTCCGTCTATTACATAACACCTTTTCACAAAGGAGAATAAGGAGAAAAAGGACATACTCTCCCGCCCGGAACATCCGGGTGATGCAGCCGGCGTCATACATTCCTCACACGGCTGTTGTGCTCATAGCTTCCTCACCTAACAACCGAGTGTGTGAATTTCGTTTTTCAAAATTCCACGCTAATCTCAAGGCGTTGCCTACATTCTTGATGACTTCTCTCACATCATAGCAACTTTTCTTTAGTAGCAAAATGCGTACGATTATACTCTGTGTGGATCTTATAAACAACTGAAACACCTTTCCTTAAAATTTTGTCTCATGCTTCCCAATTCTTTCACAGAAATGATTCTATTTTATAGATAGAGGAGAAATATGTCTGTTAAAAATGTCATTGCGTGGACCATGAATTGATAGGTCACTGTGATGAACTTTCACGAAGCACCTTGTTAACTGGATTTTAAGAGTCCGCCACCAGACGTAGTAGGATTTGTGGGGATTTTGCAATATTCGCTGAGGTTGCTCGCATTTAGGGAATACAGGCTCAATTCCTTATACTTTGAAAATTCGTATAGTGATTGAATTTATAATGGATGGCTCCTAACTACTATTTAAAAACTGGTAATTTTCCACCACAATGAGAAGTAGAAGTCAGCCGTATTGTGCTCTTATTGACGTGAGTGGGACTGAACCATCTGTTGTTGACATTGGTCAAACCACGCTAAGCCGCCACTTCGTCTCCCATTAAAAACCGCCAACTCCCAAGTTCCTTTAAGTTCCTTCTAATCTCCTCATTCATAAATAATATGCCTTATTCTGCATTTTCAATGAATAGCTTTAGAGAGAGTTCTTCCAGTGGTAACGTGATTACAGTGGTACGTGCAGCGCAGTGGAAAGAGATGCTGTGCGAAACACACACGGCCACGAGTTCGATTCCTCGCTTAGGAATCAGCATGCTTTCGTTTCCTTCAGGGTCAGAAAATTGCTACCAGTCTTGTTTAGGAGTATACGGCACTCATTTTGTACGTCAGTACGTTACTTAAGTCGTTCTGTAGGCTATATATGCATTCAATGACATAGTCACCTCTAACGACGCCTGTTAAAACTGGATAAATAGCAAATCAATTAGGAAACGATTTATTTAGCCCGAGTGCTTTATCCTTCATTCTTTTCGGTGATTAATGATGAATAAATAGAGATGAAGATCTATGCATTGATCAATCCCTGAGGGATACACCATGCATTCGACTTCACTAAACATCGTTTAGAGGTGATTGAATGCATATGTAGCCTTTACAATGACTCGCGGTGGCCTATCGATGTATCGAGCCAGCGCTGCTATCCTCCCAGACAAGTCTGGCACCAATTTGCCGAACCCGGAGAGATGGAGGGCTTGATGGGCCATGGGCGCGGGGATCGATTCCACGTGTGTGTTGCAGAGCGCCTCCAACCACAGCGCCACACCCTTCTCTAGCAATGGATAATGCGCTCTTTTTAACAATTCAACAGCAAATTTTTTACCCATGTATGTAATCACCTGACCTTCCACTGGAGCAAGTAGGATTTAAGTGCAGATGTCTGACTCAATGCGTGAATCTTCTCCAGAAAAATAAAGGAGGGACGAGAAAAAAGCAAGGAGAAGCATTGCTTGACACATACTTGGAGCAATATATATAGATATATATATATGCGCAGGTTAGTGATGCGGTCCAACAAGAAGCAAGGTGAAAATGTAATCGTTTCCTCAACGCTCTCCTCTAATCCATGTGGGAAATTCTTTGTTCCAAAACTCTCCAAAAACTTCAATCTCCAAATTTGGAAGGAGAGGCGACTCGACCAACATTCTATGACATTCATAAATAAGAAGAAGACCTCAAGCAGCAGCCCAAACAACACGCGGAGTGTTGGACCTTTGAAGTGGATGATGAATGCGAGGAAAACGAATCGAACGCAAACACTGGGATTTGCCCAGCAGATGTGGCTACGGGTCATGTAAAATTAAAATAAGAAACAAATATCTATGTCATTATTACAACTCCATCAACTATGAGTAACACGACACAATTGCGTTGAGTGGAGTCGTTGTGTTCTTCACCGGCTTCATAGGCCGTTAGAGGATGAACATTTCTTATTAACGGAAGCAGACTGAAACTCGTTGTCGCTCGTCGAGTGCTACAAATCTCTCACTCTGACACCGTCCTTCTCAAGCAGGCAGTCCTCATCATCATCATCAACGACAACAACAACAACTTTGTTGGGTTGGGGGGAGGGAGCCCAATCGGCACCGCATTCGTAACGTTCGGAACCATTAGCACTGCGACCCACCGCAGATGAAAATAGGTGACATAAATTGGCCAAAAAGAAGAATGCTGCGATAGGTGTTTTTGAGAGGCATTAAGGTCTTCACATTGACTTCCATGTTCGTCACGAAGCTTTTTAAATTTGTATAAGTACCAGGTTGCTTTATTTCGTGTTGCTATGCACGATTTCAAAACTATCGAACACTGTGCTCGCACATTTTTATGCTTTTCAATGTCATCTCTGTTTTCATTCCATACAGTGTATGATATTCGGCACACCAGTAAAGTGATCTTCGACCTTAATGAGCTCTTTCTATAGATACAATCATTTTTCGATCCCTCAATCTAGGAAACAGTTATGATCGAAGTGTTTGAATTTCTAGACAGTACTTGTTTTCATGGCTGTTATTCCAAAGGTACAGCTCATAAAGCGTTCCAAGTTCAAAGTGTTATCAGTTTCTATTTAAATGAAAAAGTCTAACAGAATACTTTTGGTTGTACTAACAGTTAATTATTTGACAAAATGAGTCAGGAAAAACCTAAACAAAACAACGATGCACAACGGCCCTTGGTGTTTAGTGATTCATTATTGACCTGAAAACACAAAAGTCATTGGGTGCAGCTAAGGCCTTTTTTATGCTCGAAGTACGATCTTTTGCAACACTTAACAATTTTAATGTCCATATAGATAATGTTGTTTTTGTAACTCACGTTTTCTTTGCGTGAAGTTATTTTTCAGCTCAGTGTGTTATTCATACCAAACATCCGTGTCGTCTAGAAACCACTCGGCCCGCTGTGGTGTCTCCAGCTTGAAATCAGTTTTACCTTCCGACTCACTTCCACCATACTGGTGTTCCAAACTTTGGACTCTACGCCAGGTTGTGCGCCTTGTCTGTTTGATCGTTTCACGCCATTACGACATCCCAGAAATTCGTGTCGGAAGATATTTTCAGAATCCCACAGAGAAATTTTCAGTCTGAATATAAATTCTTGTACGGAATTTCAAAAATGTATGATTTCCACCGGGATATGTAATATAATTGTAATTATGTAATTATATAATATAATGTTGTGTTTTCTACCCGGTTAGATGAATTTACGAAAGAGACTGCGTTCTGTCGTACTAGTCAATTATGCTACATTCTCACGAATTTTTGTACTATTCAAATTTCTGTGAATTTCTTAAAATGGTGAATTCTCAATGCTATTTTTTCTCTAGAGAAGCTTATGCGACGATGTGGTTAGATGTGCTGCCAACCAATGAATAAGTGGTTGTTGGTTCGATCCCATACCACATGCGCACTAAGCCGTTTATCCTCCTAAGGTTGGAAAATGATGATACATTTATTTGGGCAGTGAAGCATTGATTTGATTCGTCATTAGGCCACCGCAAATCATTGTGAAAAAAGCAAAAAAAGGCAAACCAGATAACATTGAATCACCTCTTCGATGCTACGGATAGAATCAAATGAATGGCGGATTCCTAATGGACACTTCAACAAATAAAAGCTTTCCCTTTATCTGTTGATATTTATTGATTTACTTATTGACGTAGACGTCCTTTATTGGTGGGAGTTGTGTTTCGACCAGCGAAGAAATTTGACCGACATTCGAATCGCTTCTGCCCACGAATGCAAATGTTTCGACGGCGTCTTCCGCCTTCCGTTGGTGCACCGTCGCCACTGACGGAAAATCGCCGGCCGTAATTGCCGCCCTTTCTGAGAAGAATTAAAGTATCCAAATTGTAGTAATATTTCGAAACCGACCTTCCCTAAACCTCGGTGTGACTAATCAATATGTATTCTTTCTTGATAAGCTTGCACGAGGTTATAAATATATTTATTCTCGGCTAACGTTTCGACGTCTTCGTCTTCCTCAGAGCCGGTGATCCGAGTCGATGGTCCATGCTTGTTGTTCGCCTCGACGTTGCGTCTTCGCCTTCCTGTCGAGCCAGATCTTCCTCAGCGAGCCATCTTCTCGAATGAGGCATCCTCACTCAATGATGCCCTTTTATACACGATGCTGATGGTGGATATATAATGACAATGTCCGGTGGTAACAACTTGTATTTCTTCCGGACATACATCATTGAGCACATCGTGCAGAGGTCGGTGTATTATCAGCTAGCACAAAGCGTAGTAATATTTCGAAAAACCTCGTGCAAGCTTATCAAGAAAGAATACATATCCAAATTGTTTTCGCACATGGAACAGACGTTCTCGTATAGGGCTCTTTCCAGTGTGCGAGGATGCGTCGAATGTTGAAAACGGCTAGTCAATCGATGTTTGCCATGATTTTTTTTAGATTTCTTCCAGTTATTTTCATACTTTTCCACCCACTTTTTCTAATTCCCTGCTGACTGTGGTTGTCCTAGGAAAAAATGTTTAGATTCCTGCTTTTAAATAACAGTCTGCTAATCAGAAAACTGAAGTTGGTGCAAACAACATGTTCGTTTTTATCTCCAACTTTAAACACACTGATTTTAGCTCATGGTTGGTGACAATGGCAATGGTTGTAGGCGTGACAATGTGCAGCGCATTCCGCGTGATTATTGAAGGCTTGCCGCATGTTTTCCGCCAATTGCCACATGGGGCAGCGATGCTTCTCCCAGGCTGCACCCTTGGTTCTCCAGTTTTTCTTTTACAAAAAAAATTTTTATGCAACCCTTCTTTCACATCTGCTGTGAGTATCCAGCATTTTTCGCACTCTATTCGCTTCCTCTATTCATCAGCTGCGAACGTTTTCCAACTTTTTACATTTGGCAGCTGCTTGAGGATTTTCCTTTGAGCTCAGGGAAAGATTGAACAAAGGCCAGCACCGTGCTTATGATGACCACCATCATTTCCACTGTGCTACTCTCCCCTTGTCTTATTGACTCTCTACATATTAAAACAAAATGGTCCCACAAGGGACAAGAACGGGAAGACGAGGAATTGCGCTATTGAAATGCGACTCGCCTTGGGGGCGAGGACGATAATGGCTTCGGAAAATAATTTGCTTGGCGAAGGTCGGCTAACACGTTTTCCATCAGGTTTTGATTATGCTGAATATCGACGCTGATGGACACGTCTGTTCCGTAGTTAGATGGACGTTTTCGGAGTAAATGAATACGGTCGATACCTAGCAAATGATTTTGTAAGAAATTGTAAAACTCTTCCTTCAAGCATATGCGACTCTGAGCGGACGGGTTTTTCGAGAAGCCTGTGATCGTGTAATTATTGTTCAAATTTCAATTTTTCTATTTGTGTTGTTGAAGTGTTTGACCTAGTAAGCTGTGTATTAGTGTGCCCTTCCAGACTCTGGAGAAGGCGATTCTGCCGAAACGTCAGCTGCGATTGCGTTGCATGTGTGTTATTGTATGGAAGTAAACGTATGCTGTTTAACAACCTCACGATTGCTAAAAAAGAAAGCGACGAATTTATAATCCAGTGATGAGTTTAATAGAAAGTCGGTCCTGGGAACTCTTCTTCCAGTTGATTGAACAGCACTTGTTGAGTGGAATCGTAGAAGTGAACCCAATAAGTCGAGGAAAATGCCTATTTGTTGGTGATGAATTAGTTGTCATTTTTTTTAGTAGGAATATCTTCAAGCAGTATACTCCGAGCACAAGTCGTAAACACCATCGAATCGTTAAAAGTTTGCTAAAAAAGAAAGAGCACCAGCTGCACGCATGTTTACGACGGCATAACTCAACTCAACATGGCGCACTGAAGGGTACAGAGGTACTCATAGAAAGATATTTGCGGAAAATAGGCACTCCGGCCGGTCTTTGCCGAAAAGCATTGCATTGCTCATCGCGTTACCTTATGTCTTCGGATGACAGTTTCTTCATTAGCAATAACAATTTTAGCAGTGATTTCATTATAACAGCTGTCGTTGTTGAAATTACTATAAGGGACGTTTTTTCACTATCTTAGCGTGTTCAGTTGATAGGATGCAAGTGACAGTCATAGAACCAAATACCGTATATAATTTTCAGGCGACTTAGTGTAATACAATCTTTCTCGAACACTTGTCGTGATACTGAACACGTGTTATAATTTAATAGGACAATACTTCATAAGCGTCAGGTCCGGAAATGCTCCACAAAACTGCGGTTCAGTAAATATGAAGCCTCAGGACATCCTGGTACGGCTATTTCGAAATTCTCGGAAAAAACGCCTTGAAGCGTCAACCAACCCTTCAGTCAGGATAGAGTGCGTTAGACTCTACTACATACTCCAGAAGTGATTGAATACATAGCTCGCTCATATATGACTCTCAAGGACTTACCGACTTTATAAGTTAGCATCGAAGGAAAATGTCTGTCATTTAACCACGGCGTTAACGACAAAATGAATAAATAATGAGCTTGCATTGGTGCGACTCCGCTTCGGGTTCACCAAACATTTCAGCCCATCGATGTCGAGAAAATGTTATTAAATGTTACCTGTATCAGTGAAGAGTCCGCTCTTTGCAATCCAAATGGGAGTGCTCTAGCTTGGCTATCTCAAGGCTCCAGGACGAATCGGTTCGACCAACATTCAGTGACATTCATGACGGAAAGAGAATCCTCAAGTGGCGTACAAACACACGCAAAAAGTTGGAAGACCTTCGTGAATTATGGATGCGAGGATTCGAATTAAGAATGCAAGAAGTGCTGGGATCTGTGCAGCATATGTGCAAGACGAGCCATGTAAAATGTGGAATAAATGTCTCGTCTTTCAGTAACAATTGCCGATCCCCTAGGAATACAAGGTTTGGTGTGCCATGAGTGCCGGATCTGGTCAATGTTTCTGTGTCTATTGGAGAGTGCCTCTAACCTTTACACTACATTTACCAGTATAGCAAATAGATAGGATTTTTTGGTGTGAAATCTTTTCAGTGGTTATTCCTAGGTACTGAACAGCGTCAGCGTGAACAATGTCACCATTCTACAACGATATTAACATTGACGTCAAAAGGGGGTTAGGCAAGGCGATACCATCTCGCCAAAATTATTTACCGCCACTCTCCAGAACATCACGCGATCATTGGAATAGGATAATACAGGACTGGAAATCAATGCTCGGCAGTTACACCATCTCCGCTTTGTTGATGACATCGTCCTTATAACAGCAAACAATAGCCAAGCGGACGGAATGGTTGCCGATTTTGAGAAAGCCTGTGGAATGACTGGTCTTCGACAAAATCTCAAAAAAACGATAATCATGAGAAACGGAGTGATTTCGTGTGCCCTATTCACGCTAAATGGAACGAATACCTCCGAATGCTCCAGTTATGTCTATCTAGGTCAGGAAATAAACATGTTGAACGACTTAGCTCCAGAGTTGAGCAGAAGGAAACGAGCGGCTTGGGAGCTTTCAAGAGCATCGAGGATGTAGTGAAGAGAACAAAGAACACCCGACTTCGTGCCCACCTTTTCGACTCAACGGTGCTTCTTGCCCTGGCGTGTGCGTCAGAAACCTGGCCGCTGCGTGAGCAGGATGAAAGGTCGCTCAGCGTTATCGAACACGCAGTCGAAAGGACGATGCTAGGAGTATTCCGTTCCATACAAATAAGGGATGGGATCAGAAGCTCCGATCTGCATCAACGATCAAAAATCGAAGATGCCGTTCTGTACGCCAAACAGTCGAAGATAAGGTGGGCTGGACACGTAACGCGTATGAATGATAACCAATGGACAAGAGCCGTTAGTGACTGGATTCCTCGCGATGTTAAACGTACTGCAGGAAGACCACCGACCCGATGGTCAGAGTTCTTCACAGAGAGCCTTGAAGAAAGATATGATGCTCGACGAGTACCTAGAGCGAGCAGAACCCACTGGGTTACTCTTGCACGCGACAGGGAAAAATGGAAGATTTACTGGCGCCCCCTAGTGTCACTCGACGGTCAACGGGACTACAGGTGATACAGGTGATTGGACAGCGATATGTTGCCGCGGTTCATTTCTTCAGCAAAGTTACCTATGCCGAGCTGGAGTTTGATAGTTCCATCTCGAAATCCTAAAAAGTATGCTGATTTGACCGCAGAAACTAGCAGTTAGTGTGCACTCCCTAGAACAATAAAATAAAGGCATAGCAGCAGAAATATGATACTCTTCTTGCACCCTGAGCGAGCGAAGTTCCTTGAGCAGTCCTGGCTGGCCACGAGGTCAATGGTGTGTGGGACAGCACAAGTGATACAGATTGCATCTGTGAAATGCTGTTTCATTGTGACAAAAATGCTCTGCATGTATCATTGCACTACCAGAAAAAGAAATTCTCTCCAGAAAAGACTGGAATTTACTGTGCCACTTGGAAAATGATTGGGGTATACGTTCGTTTCCCGTTATTTGTTCAAGGAGAATTACCTCAAAGTAAGAGCAGTAAAACAATCGTGCAAAGTGGAAACCGCGCCTTGAAATAGCACATGATATGATTACAAAGGCACAAGTCTCTGCTTAGAACGACGCATCAAGCTTCGACATGAAGCTGAAAGCACCGCCGTTTCACGCAGTAGCTATAGGCCACACTTCTTAAATTTTTTCTTAACATTCAAAGATTTCTCAGGAATACATTCAATCGTTTCATATTTTAAAAGCTTTCCTATTTTCATTATGCAGAGTGTTTAAAGTTATATCTAGTGATTCCTCCTTTCTCCTCACACCTTCGTTGACCATCGTAATTAATTGAATTCACAGAGATGTCACCGCAGACAACTGTTTAGAGAAAGCAATCCATAAAAGGTTGAAGCATAAAGCTCTCGTCATTGATCAACTCTTGAGGGATGTACCATGAGTTCAGCATTATTAATCATTGTTGTAGGTGATTTAATGCATATCTGGCCTTTACAATGATTCACGGTTGCCTAACGTAGAGCCAGTGCAGCTATCCTCTCAGGCAAGTATGGTGCCCATTCTCTTCTCGTTAGGAGTAACATCTCAGATAACCATAAATCTTTTTGTAACATAAGTTATTTTGAAATTTCATTGATCCAATCTCTGTCTTGGAGTAGCTACTGTATTTGTTTCTTCTTGTGAGAAAGTGAAATATCCACGTTCACAAGCATCTGCTCTTTCACATTTGTGACGAGAGAATTTTTCATCACAAATCTTGACTTCTGAGAATCCAAATGAGCAATTCCCAGGTATGTACCTTTCTAGAAATATCACCAGAATACTGTTATCTTCACAGCCATACAAATATCTTTATCCTTTTTTCCTTGTGCATTTTTGCTGTTGTTACAATTATACCCTTTCATGTTATTCATTTATGGGGTTCAACTGTAAAAAACTGAACTTCAAAACCAATGAGTGAGTAAAGGACGCTATCATCATTGATGATTCGCATCAATGTAAACTTAGAGGATACTTAAACTTCGCTCACTTATCCCTACATTAGAATATCCAAAACTTGTAGCATTCGGTATCGAAAATTACGTGGATGCGCTTTATTCACACTGCAAACACAGTTTTTTGCGAAAGATAGAAAGAGCCCAGGCAACGTAGGTCATTCGCAATGATTTTCTATGACAGGCCTTTCTCTTTGCTTCACCTAATCTTTCAAAAGATTCCTTATTGGCTTTTGTTCTGAAAAAATCTCTCAATCCAATGTTAGGTAGTGTTTCTTTACATGTGCACTTTCACGCCCATCTTCACCAGCAGGACATTTTTAATTCGTTTATCTTCCCTGTGATCGTTGTCGATGAATATTGATGATGCATACTGGACACATGACGTTAGCTCTTAACGATACGCGAACTATGAACCGTGTACAGTTCGCATTAGTGATTTCACATGCAAATATGCCCACTCTCCATCTCACATATCGTTGCTCTAAAGCACGCTTGCTTTCTCCTGAGCTGCAATCTACTGTTCTCCTCGTCCTTCCATCGTCGACAGTCTCACTGCGTAATCCGCTCATTTTGTTCAGCAATGTGAGAAATGTAGAAATGTAGTAGACTATATATATATATATATATATATATATATACACAATATAACATTCTACATCTATTGATGGCGCTCCGTAAGCATGGAAAAGACATGAAAGACCACTGGCGTAGAAGAAAGGCAACATGTGCAATATTCTGAACTCTCGGAAAAGCCACCGATCAAATGATGCCAAAGCTCATCTTTTTTGTCTAAACGATCTTTTTCTTCGCTCTGCTATGCATTAGACAAATGTATCTATTCGAATTAAAACCACATACTGCCAGTTCAAAGCACCAAAAAATTTTCACAACATACATCAAAAAAAAATGAGCGGATTACGCAGTGAGCACTGTCGACGACGGAAGGACGAGGAGAACAGTAGATTGCAGCTCGGGCCAAAAATATTTTCTATTGCGGAGTAGTGGAAGATTTGACTCGATTCGACTCGAATGACACCATTTGAACTCTTGGAATGGAGCTCCCAGCGTGCCAGTAGTGTGGCTGATTTATTGTTGGCTAAGCAAATTGTTGTTCCTTGGAGTCCTAATGTAGTCATGTTGGGGTATTTTCAAATTTTTACTGATCGCTATTCCATGGGGATCGCAGAAATGGTGGGAGCGTTTACTTCGCCTGGTTCATCGCGTGCTTGATTCGGGATAACCTTCTAAACTGAACATCAATATAAAAATTTCTAGTGTTTCAAACGACAAAAAGAATATTACATCTGGAGTGTGGATTTCTAGAATTTTGTGCCTGTCACACGAATTTTTATTTTCTTTAGTGTAAATTTCTGCAAAAATGACGTGCCCATTGAAATTATTTGTAAGAAGTGAGCATTTCCATTTAAGAAATAGGTCTTTGGTCTGAAATATCGAGCAGGAAAAGAATTGAAGAAATCCAAGTTTGACCCTCGGAACAGCTCTTTTCGAGATTTTCATCGACGTAGTTTTCATGGAGTTGTCATGGAACTTTTCATATTGTGGTCATCATGTGGTTCCCCTAAACCACTTGTCACCAAACATTTGCGTAGTTTTCTTGTGCTATAGACAAGTCTTTATGAAGAGAAGTTCTTTGTGGCAGAAGCCATCACTTCTAGACAATCTTCTAAACAGAGCTTATGTGTCAATCTCCCTATTTTGGCTTGTCTTAAGTCTTCCGCACAGCCTTGTCTTATTTTTAGTTGTTTACACATTTCTCACTACACACAATCTAGTGATAATGTGTCTTCCGTATATTTTTCATCTTTGAAATACTGTTCAAGCTGTGTTTTCAAAAAAGGTTGTTTAAATTATAAAGTGATAACTGGTTAGAACAACTCCTATGGTTTGTTCCGATAGTTTGATTATAAACGTAAATTTGTATCTGATCGTTCGCATGCTTGGCGTACCCGTTATCGCATACAAGCAACCATTCCTCAATTCTTATTGAACTTATTTGACTTTAGAATGATATTCATAAACTCTCGACCACTTGACGAATCCGTTTATCACGACCGTCGTCCAAGCAAGGCGCCTTCCCACCACTCGGTCCACGAGCCAAGGAGCTTGCAAATTAGTGTGAGTTTGTGCACAATAATTGTTTCCTTAATGAGCAAACCGTGTGAAAGAATAAATGCTATAATAATTTCTTGTTTGCTCATTGAGAAAGCAGCGAAATGTCCATTAATACTGAGGTTAGAAGAACGTAAGTTCTGGGATTTTTGCAAAATACTTCAATTATTCTAATGGCACGGAAATGAACGCTAGGCGATGTTTGCGTATAACCGTATTTCTGTTAGAGTATCGTTCCCAGTTTGCTTGCGAAGAGCAGGTCATAGGTTTGAGTGAAACGACGCAGTTCTTCCCTCATCTCAAGAATGGCCTTTCGAATACAAATTGCTAAATATATTCTCTAAAAGAATGTTTTTTTATACTAGCCCCTTTGCGTGTGCAAATAATTGGGCACCCTAGTCGTAACGTCGCTTCCATTTCGAAGCTTCCCACTTAAATAAATTCATATGTTCATCCGTTTAACTCTTAAAACTCGGAGTTCCATAGCACCTCTTCACAACTACTGTGATGTGTTCATTGCACGTGAAGGTTTACAATTTATAATTGCAGCTAGGCACCATGCAAAGCCCATTTTACAGTTACCATTTTACCGGATTCTCGATGAGTTCACTGCTTTTATGGATTTTTTAAGCCAATGCAAATAAATATACAAAAACAATAGCAAATCTAAAAAGCACTAGGATGCTGAGATATGGAAGAAGCCCAGAACCTCAGGTGAACTTCGAATTCGCGATTACCATTAGTATCTCTGTATTCCACATAAATAACCTGACGCGAAAATAGATTAGGCGG
Source organism: Angiostrongylus costaricensis (assembly GCA_900624975.1). Taxonomy (NCBI): domain Eukaryota; kingdom Metazoa; phylum Nematoda; class Chromadorea; order Rhabditida; family Metastrongylidae; genus Angiostrongylus; species Angiostrongylus costaricensis. Next base: position 241,713 of record UYYA01003842.1, read on the forward strand.
TGAAAGAAAAGCATACCTATCAAAAAGTGTTATATAGAAGTCCAAATTCGGTTCATTTGTTGTTAAGAAGTGACGTGATGCAGAGAGAAAGGTATATGGCATAAACCATGAGAAATAACTAACGCTTTGATTGCGTGTGTCTAAAATCCCGCTAATCACTGAAGTTTTTGAGTCACCGCGTTTTCTTTGTGGTGCGGTTTATGTTTTTCTGCTAGTCGCAGAATGCGCATTTGAGTTCTGCTAAGGCATAAGCTTACTCGCAGCCAGAATTCAATATGCAAGTGTTTGATTCTTGTAAATAAGTTATACTATTCACGTAGTCACTCTCGCAGTTAGTAGAAATTCAGCTTGGGAACACCTTTCAGTCACGAAGATGTGGTAAATCATTAGAGGAAGCTTGGTTATTTCGTGAAGAATAATTGAAAATCAATGTGCTAGATGTGAGTTTTTTTGGCAAGTAGGATAAACATAAGTAAGCCATGCTAAACACGGTTCAGTATAAGGAAAGCTTACGCTCTACAGCTAATACTATACCTGTGTTTCGGCTGTAGACCAACGATGTACCCTCTATGACAGTGAGCACGTCGAAATACGCAGAAAGTGCTATACGGTGAATTAAAATAGGAAGACAACCAAGGCTTGTCAGTAATAGAAAAGTGTGTTAGTGTTAATTTTGCAGGTGCCCAGTTAAGGTAGTTTGCTAAATCTATTTGGTGATTTCTTTCAGCGTGTTGTACTGTGTCTTCTGCTGCTGTACCTACTGGTTAGCATCGTACCTGTTCTACTCCACTATCCACTCTCCTTGGTGTCATTGTTTGTGCCCTGTGTTACCATGCTGTACTCCCTCTGCAACATCAAGTCCGAAAGTCGATCCGATCACTGGCCCTGTCTCCTGGTGGCGGTAAGTGAATAAAAACCATCTTACGTATGGCGTTGATAGCTCTTTAACATCGATTCGTAATGTAGGCAAATGATCCGCAGCCAGTAGAATTAAATAAGACAGCGCACATTTACACACTCTCTATTATTGGAAGAATTGGAAAGACCAACGGTTTAAATTGTCTGAAGTATAATATTTTGACAGAGCATTTCCTAAAGATGTTTCGAAATCCTCATCACATTTTTGTTAAAACCGACCTCAGAAATATGCGTTGTAGCTGGCTAGTGTGATACAACTTATCCAGTTAGAAGTCAGATACCAGTCTGTTAAAGCAAGAAGCTTGTTCGAGTTCAAATTGGTAATCGTGTGAGATAACTGAGTATTCGATGGTCGAAACGGATCCGATTCACATACTATAAAAACTTTTCGCAAACGAGGGTAGAACTAAGGCATTGAATTCGTCAAATCGGATATTCAGATGTGTTAAAATGCCAATGTGTAACACGTTCAGGTAGTAGGAATCCTTGTGAAAACGACTGCCACAATCGTATACATTATTGTTTTCCCGTTCAAGGACAGTGAGAAAAATCATTCGCTTCTTTCATTTCGACTACAAAGTGAGGATTTCCTTTTTCTTTCATGTTAGTTCCCCTTATTACTAATAAATGCAAAAATTTGGTTTGCTCAGCTCGTACTGATGTGTCGCTCAATCAGTACAGGATGGTGTTCTTTGTGATACTCATCGGACTCGAAATTCTAATGCTTCTAATCGCCATGTGTCTAAAATGGCATCTTGTTGCGTTCGAGAAAATCGAAAGCGACGCTCAGAAAAGAGTAAGTGAAGAGAATTCTCCTTTCTGCGAGCAAACTTTTTATCCATTGCAGCAACCGAGGCCTGTGCTTTATATTTCTCTCAGGGAGCTTTTTTCTAACTCTAGCACTGCAAACTAAAAGTAAGACACTGGCTGAGAGAAGAGCGACGAAAGGCTCCCAGATCGTGCAGTGGACCACTGGAAAGGGTCATTGCAAGTTCGAACCGCAAATGAGGTTCCCTGCTTTGCTCGTATCTCAGCATCCTTGTGGTTGTATTTCATAAAATATCCTGTCGTGGAAAAATAATGCCAGTAAATAAACGTTAAGCAAAGAAATTTCGAGGAGAGATCTTGTAGGCATTCATTTGGACTGAACCAGCAAATATCATAGGATAACTTTAATGATGCTGAGATATTTGCAAAACTCCGGATCGCAGGTGTCTGCGGTGGGGAACGAACGCGCTAATGTCCTTTCTTGGGGCTATCACGTTCGCCACCACACCATGCGTGTCCTTCGCTTCGCGTATCTCTAAGCTATTGATCTTTTGCCCAGCTGATGGAAAATATCTCAGCATCATTAAAGTTATATTTCGCAATATATACCCTGCCGTTAAAAGGAGTCGGCAGTGAATAATAAGTTAAAATTATCATAGGATACGTATCCCTTTGAGTATCTAAACTTTACTTCTGGCGATAGTCGTTGTATTATAAATGTAGACGCAGATCTGGCAAAACTGTACTGCGAAGGTTTCATGAGGTTAGAAAACTCTGGTCCTTACTGTGTTTTTAAATGGCTGGAAATTGACTGCCCTGGTTATTGGATGTACCTATTTACCAGTAATAGTTGAGGACTCCTCGGTTCTATAGCGGATCGCTATTTTGATTTACCTTAAAGCAAATGATCTGTTACAGTAAAATCTCTTGGACCTGTGAGACATCAAATTTCTACTATTCATTGCGCAAATGAGTCAAGCTTTTGGTTTGACCATTGGTGTCGTAATTTACTGTACAGCTTTCAGAGAGCCACACTCACGTCAAATCAGCCATTGATCTCGGATATTCAGAGCAGACGGATGAGTAAAAACTGAGTTACAGTCATAGGCTCACGTCTTTCTAAAAACCTTTGAGTGCAGTCGTTCCCAGACAGATTATCGCACCTCTTCGTTAAAATAAATAACAGGGTTTGGTGTTGTCTTATGGACGATCATTTTCGAAATAACACGACAATATTTATTATTGTATCTTTCTTGAGATTTTTGTATCTCTATTCTATTTTGTTGTTTAACTACTGTACTTTGTAAATGGTAGCTATTCATTTCGACGAGCGTGTGGAAATGAGGAGTGTCAACTACAGAAAGAGTGAGATGAAGTAAGGCGTGACCTATCGACCTGTGCCAGTCCCACTTTGGCTCTAGCTATAATTCCTTCCCATTCGCTGCTGAAAGACTATAGTGTTACAGAATGACTTTTTGAATTCGATGCACTTTTATAAGCCCATAACCCCTTCGTCCACCCTCTGAGATATCAAATTACTAGGCGATTTCTTTGGGAGAAGTGTGGAAATGAAATGATTGAATACGGTTAACTAGTAGCATTACATCCTTTATTTTACTCCTCTCTAGGCTTTTCGTTGTTCGAGTTGTGATTCGTCCATGAGATAGATCTTAACTTTTTTTTGTAATGTTATATCACGTTCTGCCCTTTTCCTCCTATTTATTTCAGACAAAATGTATTTTACTTTTTTTGGGCTTGCTTGTTCTGTATAAGCATAATGTAAATAAATAAAACACCAACAACATTCCAACGCAAACAACATATATTGGACAGCTAATGCGTATTGATTAGAAAAAGGTGGTTCCCATAATGAGCTGGAAATAATTTCTAAACTAAAAAATCTCTAACTGACGAAAAAAGGATAAAAATGATAAAGCTCTTGGCGTTGATTAATCCCTAAAGAATTGCGCCATGCATTCGACTACATTAAGCATCGTCTGGAGGTGATTGAATCTGAAGAATATCTGGCCTTTATAATGACTCCCAGACAAGGCTGGTACCAATTTGACGACCTCGAAGGGATGGAAGGCTTGGTGAGCCGCGGGCGTGGGGATCGATCCCATGTGTGTTGCAAGGCGCCTACGACTACTACGCCACACGCTCCCTTGTCTAGCCATAAATGTAACAATTACTTTTGGACGATGCAATGCTACACCCGTGAAAAAACATCTGAGAATAGGATGGAATCTCTACTAAAAAATTTTTTGTAAAAACTGATAAACGAATTAGTTTCGCTGTTTTATTAAGCGGTCAGTATCGTGCGTTCCTTTGCAACGAAAGCGTCTTGTTGCACGTCATTTCAGTGGTTATGTAATATCTATATATCGCCTTAAGTTGTGCGACCATAGAATGAGAATTATTGGTGCCACTTTTATGAAATCAATATTAATCAGCCGTTCTCGGCTTGTTAGAAACGGTATGATGAGGTCTGCATGGTGGATCAGAAAAACCGCGATAAGAAATGACAACTTTCAAGAATGGTCGATGATTCCAGCAATGGTCAGACGTGATTGAGACCTTTGACCGATACGGTTCAAAGGTCAATAATAGCTAGTACGTGAAGAAAAGCCGATAAGAGAACATCGTTACCTAGAGAGGTAAAAGGCACTTATGATTAACGGAGACAAGAATGTTCAATTTGAGGCACTTATTTAAACACACCTCCCTAACGCATCCATCCATAACGGTTAACCGCCTCATCATGGCTGCGAGGTGTCATTGGGTGTCGGATTGCGGTGTACAGCGGGGTGATTCCTACACCTAGCAGGGCCTCTCAAGCCGAGAAGGAGTCCGGCGTTTCAATCGTTTTCATCAGGAAGCCTAGCTAAGGATAAACAAGTACCAGGATCCACCACCGTCCTAGTATCAAAGTCGCATGCTGGCAAATCTCTCTCTAATTCGAAAACGGCTACGAGTACCTGTGGTGGTGAAGACCTGGGTCAAACCTTAGCTAGGCTGACCTCGGAATTCCACGGGACCACAATAGCTTAACCAGCAAATCTCAGAAAAATGGAGAATATGCTGGGGACCGCACAACCAGTGAGGGTGGGCCGTTCAAGTATCAAGTACCACTATTTCAACACCGCCATTGATTTGATTATAGGTGAATACAAAACTCGCAAAGCTGTTTTTCGACAACTTATGCTGATTCCTCAATCACTAGAATACTTGGCGAGTTAAGAACTTCTGAGGTAAGCAGAAGAGTTGTTAGTCCATCGCGCTAGCGGTGTAAACATTGTGAAAGATTCGTTCAACTTCAAACATGCTTAGAGTAGAAGTCCTCAAATAATTGAAATTGAAATCACAACCTTATACCTTTTTATTTTCTGCCTACTATAATTTCGCGGCAGGGTACTAAGCAAAATACAACCACAACGTTGCTGAGATATTTGCAAAACTCTGGGCCGCAGGTGTCTATGGTGGTGGGGAACGAACCCGCTGTTGTCCTTTCCGGGGAGTAACGCGTTCACCACCACACCATTCGGGTCCTTCGTTTCGCCTGTCTCTCAGCTAGTTCTATCGATCTTTTGCCATCAGCAATCATCATTAAAAAGAAAAAGGCAGTAAATAAAAGGGTTAAGATTGTGATTATAACTAAGCCTCAGCTTAATTGGGTTCAATGCCGATTTGGGCTCCCCAGATCAATCCCGTTGACGGGTGATTGCTGATGGCAAAAGATCGATAGAACTAGCTGAGAGACAGGCAAAAGGAAGGAACCGGATGGTGTGGTGGTGAAGTGCGCTACTCTCCGGTAAGGACAATAGCGCGTTCGTTCCCCACCGCATACACCCGCGGTCCGGTGTTTTGCAAATATCTCAGCATTATATACGAGTTATCTTTTGCTTTCATTTTAACTGATAAAGTTAAATACATGTTGAGAAATGTTGGTGTAATGTAGAAAGTAGCCTTTAATTCCGCGCTAAATGCATCTCACGCAATTCATTTTGGCGGTATTCCTGAGTAATTCTTTCCATGTTCCTATCCTTTACTTTTCTCTGTAGCCTTCATACCAACCAATGAAATTTGGTCCAACATTATACATCATCTACTTCTTTTCGAGTCTCTAAAGAGTTAGTTACGATATCAGTGCTATGTTCACGGGGCGGACTGCAGTTCTATGACAAGAAAGACGAATTCATCAGTCACAAAATATCTCACTGTTCAATTCACACTTTGGATTTATGAATGAATTCTCAAATGGAATGGTAAAGAAGTTCAATGACAACACATTGGCGAATGTTTTACTTCTTCTCTCGAAGAGACCTTTTCATTAGACAACAGTTCGTTACCCGTCCATGGTGTAGCAGCTCGGCGTAGAAGTGTGGAACCCTCTCGACTGCGCCGTCGTCTTCCAACGATTCATTCGCGGATAGCCCTGGGCGATGGAGAACTTGCGCCGAGGAGCGGCGCGTGACCGACATTTCCTCATCATCTCCTGAAAGCGAAAATTTCCGAAAGGATCGAAGAAAAATCTGGACATCAAAAAAATGGAGTGTATGCTTAGTACATGACGTCCGATGTTGGATTCTCTATAAATAACGTTGGTTTCGATCGCTAGACTATTTGACGCGTTCAGAACCATTGTGGTTTATAAAAGAGACTTTGCTTTGGTGCCATGCATTTAGCACAAGATTTAAAAAAACTGATAACGAAATATAACCTTGCACCTAATTTTAACGAAAATTTTTGCTTCGCCTTTCTTATGTCTTAATGCTAACTTAGTTCTCCTTTGTTTTATTTTTTTCGAAGTTCTCGAAAAGAAGGTAGATGCAAACGGAGATAAACTTGGCTGTTTTCCTGTTCAAAATACGAGCCTTGATGCAACAAAGAAGAGAAATGTGTGTTATAGCCTCTAGAAAATCAGAATTTCACCCTGTTACAATGACTACTAACATCATTTAAGTCGAAATCTGACCATTCTCATTATTCTCATCCACCTAATAGAGCTTAACAGTTTAACACTTTAGGTTTAACATGAGGGGAGCGGATGGCACAATGGAAGTGATATTTCGAAACCGACCTTCCCTAAACCTCGGTGTGACTAATCAGTATGTATTCTTTCTTGATAAGCTTACACGAGGTTGATAAATATATTTATTTTCGGCTAACGTTTCGACGTCTTCGTCTTCCTCAGAGCCGGCGATCCGAGTCGATGGTCCATGCTTGTTGTTCGCCTCGACGTTGCGTCTTCGCCTTCCTGTCGAGCCAGATCTTCCTCAGCGAGCCATCTTCTCGAATGAGGCATCATCACTCAGTGATGCCCTTTTATACACGATGCTGATGGTGGATATATAATGACAACGTCCGGTGGTAACAACTTGTATTTCTAGCATCGTGTATAAAAGGGCATCACTGAGTGATGATGCCTCATTCGAGAAGATGGCTCGCTGAGGAAGATCTGGCTCGACAGGAAGGCGAAGACGCAACGTCGAGGCGAACAACAAGCATGGACCATCGACTCGGATCGCCGGCTCTGAGGAAGACGAAGACGTCGAAACGTTAGCCGAAAATAAATATATTTATCAACCTCGTGTAAGCTTATCAAGAAAGAATACACAATGGAAGTGATGTCAATTATGCATTCGGTGTCGAGGAGATTTGTACCGAGTTTGTCCGAAAAAAATCACTCTTTGCAACCCAACTGGGAATGCTCTAGCTTGGTTATCTCAGGACTCCAGTGAGAATCAACTCGACCACCTTTCTACGACATTCAAGATGAAATGAAAATCCTCAAGCAGCTGCTGAAGCCACAAGTAGGAAGTTGGAAGACGTCAGTGGACGATGGATGCGAGGAAACGAATCTAATGTGAGGATTGTTGGGACTCGCATTGTAGATGTGAAGACGAACAGTACAAAATAAAATAAGAAAACAAAAAAGTTTAACATGAGCTGATTTGCACCGAATAAAGTGAAAGCGGCACCATATTCGCACGAAATGCATCGTATCCAGTACATGTTGGGCGTTGTATGTTAACTAAATCCATTCGAATAGTTGCCAGAAAGTAGTGGTATAAAGAAGAAATTGATCACTAGGATTTCGACAACGAAGAGTCCGTGAATCTCATGGAAGAGTACGTGCAAGAAATTAGTAGTGAGGAAATGAACGAAGTGAGGAGTAGGAAACAAGCTAAATATTAATGATAAATGAAGGATAAAGTGCTTGGCGTTGATCGATCGCTTAAGAATTTGATATTCATTTGTTCAAATTGAGTAACGTGGTGGCATAATACACATACAGCCTAAAAAATGGTACACCAATGTGCCAATTCGTTGTTTTCATCCGCCCGGGCGAGGCCGGTAGCGATTTAAGAGCCAAGGAACCATGGTAGAGGTGTTGCGGTTGTTTGGCTCGATGTGTGGGATAGAAACGAATGCCATGTGGATATGGAAAACCTCTGGCACCTTTCCTGGTCAAGTGTGAAGAGGCTGTTAGAATTTCAGGGTATTCCCTAGTTTCTGAAAAGCGCATGGTGATGACCTGTACTTGCAACGCGCACGCAATGATGTAATAGAACTGGTCCAGCCAGGGTCACTATGCTGTGTGAGCTCAACAAAAAACATATTTGACTGAACCATAATGACAAGAAAAACTTTTTTTCACGCGACTTATTATGGGAAATACAGAGATTTGTAATCGCCCACCTTATATTTAAGAACAGGTGACAGCAGCTCGGCGATCCTACGGTTGCGTTCTATTTGTTCAAGTACAGGATCCACTTTTACGACTGCTTCACCCATATCATTCTTTAGCATCTGAAGCATGTTGGGTCATTTAAAATATTCCCACAACCTGCTTCCAGTGGATCACAGATTTAGTTCCCTTATTCCATTTATACCACTGTTTTACCAAGAACAATATTTGTAGTTCCTAATTTTGTAAGAATGCCTAGGGAAACAGAACTACCATAGACAACAGACACATGTGGCTCTGAAGAAACCATTTTGGATTATGCTCGTGCAATGAATGATCAGCTGTATCACCTGTAGCTCAGGTGGTTGTCGAGTGACTCACGTGAACATCATACCTTTCTTCTGGGATTTTTATCAAAATCTCTAACCAAAGTCAGTAGTCTTTCTGCATTGCGTTTGACATCCAAAGAAATCCGGCCGCTAACGGTGATTTTTCATTATTTATCATTCATACGTATTACGTGTCCGGCCCAGCTTGTCTTCGGCTGTTTAGCGTACAGAACGGCATCTTTGATTCGCGATCGTTGATGCAGGTCGGAGCTACGGATTACTTCCCTTACTTGTGTAACACGGATTACTCCTAGTATCATTTTTTCGTTTGAGAGTTCAACAGCGCTGAGTGTCCTTTCTTTCTGCTTGAGCAGCGACCAGGTTTCTGACGTCTACGTTAAAGCAGGAAGAATCGTGGAGCCGAAAAGGCTGGCATGGAGTTGAATGTTCTTTCTTCGTCTCACTACATCTTCGATGCTTTTCGAGTTCAGGAGCATTCAGATATGTTCATTCTGTTGAGCGTGAATGGTGCATACGTAATCAATCCGTTCCTCATGAACATCGTTACTGTGATATTTTGTCGAAGACCAATCTTTCCACAGGTATTTTCAAAGTCGGCAAGCATTCGTACCGCCTTGCTAATGTTTGGTGTTATAAGAATGACCTCATCAGCAAAGCGAACATGGTATAATTGCCGTTCATGGATTTCTATTTCCATTATGGTCCATTCCAGTACTCGAATGGTTTACTCGAGAGTGGCGGTAAATAGTTTTAGCGAGATGGTATCGCCTTACCTAACCCCTCTTTTGGCGTTGATGTTAATATCGTTGTAGAATGGTGATATCTTGGTTGTGAAATTTTTGTAGAGCTCACGAAGAATCTTTATATGGTGAGCAGGGACTTCCCGAAGCAGGAAGAATCGTGGAGCCGAAAAGGTTGGCATGGAGTTGAAAAGTTCGAGAGCTTCCATGACTAATTCGGTCTCAACTGAATCAAAACCTTTCTTCACTTTACTCAACTCGATGAAAGCGAGGCAGTCGCGATACTTCGGTGAACTTTGTTATCGTGTTGATTTGGTCCATCGTACTGAACCCTTTCCAAAACCCTGCTCGCTTGCATGGCTGCCCTACGTCCAGTGTTCTGTCAATCCTCTTTAGGATGACTCGAATGAAAAGTTTGCAGAGACGACAGACAGGAAGTAGATTGGGTGATAGTTGATGATATCGTGGAGGTCACCGTTCTCGAACGAAGGCACGGTCTTGGTGGTTTTCCACTGAGTGGTGACATTGCATTCGGACAGGTAACGTGTAACAGTAGAGCCAGTATGTCCGCGAGCACTGGCGGAAGGTTCTTCAGATGTTCAGATCTTATCCTGCCCTTACCTGGTGCTGTTCGATTTTTAACCTAATAACTGATAGGGTAGACAATGGAGTATCAAGTGTTCCCCTTTTGGTAAAAGGTGCCAGTAGATTAGTTTGCAACAGATTTCCAGTAATGGTCATTACAGCGAATTTTGCAGACCCATTACATTGAATTCATTCCCTTTCATAACCTGCTTAAATTTAAGTACTAAGTGATTTCGGATTGCTCTCCGTTCGACGATATTTGGATGTTAATCTGAACATGCATTAGTCTTTCAATCATTAAACCATTAACTGGGATTGTTAAATAAGACCATCAGAAATGACAACACTAATTCGGAAGCGATTACATATACCCATCACTTGAAGGAATTTCTTCACCCACAGACATTACTGTTTATAATATATCAAAAAAAATCCATGAGATCAGAACACACTGGTGGAATAAATGAACGAAATGGTCTTACATCCAGAGTATGAAAAGTGCCAATAATGCGAAACTTACGCTGAAATCCAGGTCGAGCTGATTACCAAAATGAGGAGGCGTTTCATTTCCAGAACAGCCGCATGAGATGTATTTCCCGAATGGTCGTCTCGATTCAACGGCACCAGACGAGGCGGCAGCGTTCGACGCCATGGTTGAAGAGGCCGGCAATGTTAAGAAGAAGGAGGGTCGATTTTCGAAAAAACATGGAATAACGAAAAATCTCATAGAGATTTATAATGATTGTAATGACAGCGATAGGGCGAATAGCACAGTGGCAGTGATGTCCGTAATCATAAGCATGGTTCTAGTTCAATTGCGGTCTAGGCCAACCAACCCTCTCATCCCTCCGGGGTTGGGAAATTGGCACCGGACTCGTCTGGGAAAAAAATCATTTTCTGCGATGCAATTGGAAACGCTTCAGCCCAGCTATCTAAGGAGTCCAGGGAGAATAGCTCGACCAGCATTCTACGACATTTAAGATGAAATGAAAACCCACAAGCAGCAATCGAATCAACACGTAAAGTTGGAAGATCTTCGTGGACAATGGATACGAGGGAACGAATCGAATGTGAGAAGTGCTGGGAGCTGCACGGTAGACATGAAGACGGGTGAAACAAAACAAAAAACTAAAACAATAACAACAAAACAGCAAAATATTGGGCTTATTAGCATTGATTTCATTGATAATACCAGATATGAAGGAGATCCCATTCAAAACATCTGAGTGTTCAACGGCGCTTCACAGATGTACGAAAAGCAAAACTCTCTTGTTTTCGTTGAATTGCAGTTTTTAAACGAGAGCAATCAGTGACAGGTTATCTATCGAGACCATACAGTTCAAGGACTCGCTCTGCAATAATAATAAACGGTCCAAAATTCAGAAACAGTAAAATTGCGGATCCGTAGTCAAAAGACACACTTTTTGGGCAAAACCAAAAGAAAAACTAAAACACTATCCCATACTCCCGCCATCTTTCACTGTCGTTATTTTCGCCTAGAGATTTCCCTAAGCCATTAACACATAATTCGCTTTAGAAACTGATACCATCACGGAAATGCACCGTGTCCAATACATGGTGAACAGCAAGCTTGGTATGTGCATTGCACCAAACCATTTAATATCCAGCATTTTATCTTGGCACAGAGGGCTTTTTTAACCATACATTCCTTCGATAGCTTGAACGAAGCATCCGTTATATCAGAAAGAGCGCATATAAAGATGTTCTCTAACCTTAATACTTTACTGAAAACATTTTCTGACCAATTCACATTGCGACGAAAGACTACAACTGGTAAAGAGAGTGTGGACCACAGAGATTGTTATCTGTGAATGTGTTTTAGAATGTGCCTCCTTGAAAACACTGAAGTTTGACAATTAGAAGCAGCCTTTCGCTAGAATAAGATGGTAAATCGTTGAGAAGACCTCTCCAGAGTGGCTCGATGTTAATGGTGTGTTCTCCTTTTCCAATATGTTTTAACACAGTTTTCTTAAGATGTTCTGAACGTTTTGATCAGGAAGAACTATGTTACAATGTGCCACTTAAAATTTATATATGCATTTAGTTTACTAGTCCCACTTGGTCCACAAAGAGCTTTCTCCGGTGCGGTATTTATTCAACTGCTGCTTGATCGGCTACGGAATGGATCACTCTATAAACTGTGAACATCAAAGTGATATACTTCTTATCATCATAGTTCATCACCAATGCACTGTTCAGATCCTTTTGTGCTCCTTGCTTCAATCTCTTGAACTTAAAATCGATTGTCTCTTTAGGAATTAATTTCTGTTCTTCCTACAGAGATATTTGCTTCTCAAGACTATGCTATCAACAAAAAAATGGCACATATGTTATTTATATAGAAATGCTTTCTGTCATACTAAAAATCGTGCGTAAGCCCAATCAATAAAAGCCTCCCACTTATAAAGCGATCGGTATCGCTATAGTACTACATATCTGTCGGTGTAGATATCTGTACTGAGCAATTGTTCCATTTCGGTCCACACCTGTTGCTATCATGCGGGAATATTCTGATGAAACACGACGCTACCTCTCAAGGACATAACAGATGCAAGTTAGCCAACAAACTCTTTAATAATAACTCCCATGTCCGACTTTCTATTAACCTCGGCATTGATTGAATAATTCTAATAATTCTGTAATAATAGGTCTTATCTCAACAGAGAGACGGATCCTTTCATAATGACAAAACTACTCGCTTCCTACAAAACACTTCTGCAGTGCGTATCTTTTCGTCTCGTTCACAATCAGTTCCCAAGCGTCGAGCCACAAAAACTTCATAAAAAATATCGATCTTGCACACTGAAGCAAATTTTGTGGATCCATGTTAGATTGACTGTCGCAGAAGATAGAGCACTTGCGATGCAATGCATTCTTAGATCACATTTTCGTTCTTTTCTTTTGGTTCACGCTCTCTAAACTCATCAACTGGAAGCCCGAGAGATGTCACACTTTTCTGTGGAACGTTTACAGTTTCTCGACCGTTATTCCGTTCAACGTCCTACCATATACAACCTTAAAGTGATAGAGAAAGGTCTCTTATATAAATCGCTGAAGTACTCAACTCTTGAACTCTAGTTATCAAAGAATCATAGTGAGTTATGAAGCACCAGCCACTGCACAAAATCTGAAACACGAAAAGTTCATTATTCGACTTATAATTTAGAGCCGTACGAGGCTGAGAACCGAACCACTGGTGTATACTTCTATCTGTAGTACAGCCCAGTAGCACAACAGTCGTTGTCAAGAAACAGGAAGAAACCGAACAAGTAATCTACGTTTACAGCACTGTTTTTCTTTCTTCTGGCAAATAGCATATGAACAACGAGCATTTTTCTCTCCTGGCAGTCAATCCACGTCTTCACGTTTGCCAAAAGCTTGCTCGCTTTTAAATATCTCAGCAACTTTGAAGATTGTCGTCGGAAAAAACACCGAAATGTTTCTTATATTTGCTTTAGTGAAGAGAAGGGTAGAGATTAGAACAATTGACTCATCAGCTCATCATGGCTTTTCTCATTTCCAAGCGTAGAGCACTTTTTTCTCTGTCCGTGGTTTATCCATCCAAAGAGGATAAGAAATACGGAGTGAAAGATAGAAGCGAAGAGAGGCAGAAGTCCGACTCAGAGAAGAACTCCGACTTTGCTCTAAAAGCAACTGAAATTCTTCTCGACTATCGAAAACATTTGGTATGATTCTCATCACCTCCTGCTTCCAGTTATTCAGGGCTCAAGAGTAGTAGGCTATGTGGAATACAATCCTATAAAACATTAAAATCCGTCCAATTCAATTACTAACTGCCTTTAAAACTTCGGTCACAATTGCCAGTTATGGAGCGCTTAAAGCAGAACTCCGAGTGTTTTGAAGGTTCTTAAGATTCGAAGACGAATTGTGTTCGTCGGTGCAGCTCCTGCCATTTCGCTCTGCCACTTGTTGACTACATTTGTACATTGATCTGATCACCAAAGACCCACGGTGACGAACCCAAAGTGATAAGATGTAATGATTAGGGAAAGAGGCAATAGAATTGAGAAGCATTAGGTTGTTCAAGCAAATAACAACGGGTTTACCTTCCATTTAATAATCCCATTTTATTTTTAATAACTTTTCACGCCTGGCATGCTGTGCTTTTTAAAATGTAGATCTCACTCTACTGTTTCTACTTTTTTCGCTTTGAATATAGAGCAAAAGGACATGAAGGGTACGCATCTGAGAAGTCTTTTGCAGAAAAATTTTAGGAAAAGCTGATGAAATCCTCAGCAAAAGTATAAGCAACTACATCTATTTTTGACTGACAGCAATGAGGGAATATGCTTTACTTTTCGCCACGAGTGAAATGCATTGAAAATCTCGTCTGAGGAGAGCTTCCTTGTAAATTAATGAGTGTAGAAAATAGCTCTGAAAAAACCACGTATGTCACAAGTTTTACTCTCGAAAGTCCTTTGACTAAGTGGAAAAAGCAGAGTGAATAAACCCTTCGGAGGAAAAGAAACGGCTTTAAACTGCACTGAAATTGAATGCATATGGTTGTTGCCTATAGGTTAGAATTGTATTTTGTTAAAAAGCCATTGTCACATCAACGGTTGTATGGGCCATATCATCTTTCCGTGAATTCCAGAAGAAAAGCCTAACTGCGAGGAAAAGAAGAATCAGAGATTAAAAATACATAATCTCTGTAATGGTGCTGGATGTGGTGAGAACAAAAGTGACCAATGTAGCTGCTGAATAACACGGAAAGTGCTATGGAGCTCTCGTCTTCACAATCATATTTGAGAACTAAGGGATCTAAGGGATCGTCTTTCCTAAGAAGTTGACCCCATCGTTTCCTCTGTTCGCTGCCCTGCTTTGCTTACTTTCTTCTCCTCTACTTCACACATCGTCGATGTGGCTGAAGCTCGACGGTATCTCACTAAGAAATTCTGCTTGTATTTGGAATGTAGTACATTTTGCCAAGCCAAAAACTTTCTCCGGTTGTCACCGTTTCAAGCAGTTGGTTCCTTGTGGATGAAAAGCAGATTTCCACGATACGACTAGTTTGATACCAGGATGGTGGTGTTGATACCTGCTAATTGTTTACCTCCAGCTGGACTTCTGGATAGAAACGTCAGACGATAGAAGATTTTCAAAAAAACCACAATGACAAAACCAGCAAATCTTCACCTTCAGTACCCCAGTCATTGTGCGCTTCCATCTACGACATCGGGCTGTAAGACAGCAGATCAAAGGTGATAAAATCTCAGGCTTCACAGGATATCATTGGAAACGGACAAAGCGGGCACGCCCATGATACGTAGTGGAGAGTGTGCCTCATGCTGCGTACCTGTAATACCACAACAGTTTCTTCAGACGCAGGCCTTTACGTTATTCTTGTGGCCACCGACAGCATTAAACTCCATGCGATCCCCCTCCAAGAGAAAAAACCAGGACAATGGACATTCGTCAGTTAGGCAACGGAACGCTTGCAATTCGTTGAGAGAAATTGCCGTAACAATATGTCGAAGAAAATGGCCACGTGGCACAAACATCAATTTTTCATCTAGTCGCCTCATATGAAATCCTATCACCGCGCTCGGCCATTCTTCTTCTCCAACTGCCGTGTCGAAAGAAAGCCAGCATCGTCAGCTGTTACTCATTAACTTATCCAGCTGATGAGAGCGAGGTTGACGCGCCTGACAGCCACATCGGAGGAGTAATGTGCAATGAGAAGTACTTCTGTAAATTCTTTGTTGGAGGCTTCGACATCAGATTAAGAACAGTGGACGAAAATGAATACGGCATAGGAAAGTACAAAATAGCAGAAAAATGGAATTGTAAGTCATTTTGTAGGACTTCTATCCGCAGCATGTCTTTCACATCACAAACGTTTGCCTTTCGAGAGGAGAGAAAATCGCTGATGGAAACAGGAATTTCCTAGCGCCACAATTCATGCGTAGATCGATGCGTATATCACAAACGGAAAATAGTATATTGTGACACCTCAGTGCTACCTGGATTCCATACTGGACCTAATCACCGCCTTCTCAATGCGAAGATTCGATTCAGCCATGAGATGGAAAAGAACTCATCGTCCAAGAAAAACGAAACAGTTCGTGTATGACGAGGGCATTATCAACCCAATTTTCTCCTCATGTGATTGGTAGGTAAACAGAAGCCCGATCTGTCTGTCGAAGGGCTTGAAACTTGTGCCGAGCTTGCCTGTGTTCCTTAAACAAGAAGTTCAGACAGCGTCTCCATTACCGCTAAGGTAGTGCTCAAGAAGGGAAGACACTGAAGCATGATCCTACTTTAACACACCTAGCACGGATGATAATAAATTGCAGCTGTGCAGGATCTTCGCGGAAGGATTTGCATCGGTGAAGGCAGAAAAAATTATTGGAAGCAACTCAGAAACGATATGCTTTGACAAAATTCTGTTGGGCTCAATGCGCTTTCCCAGCACCAGCACTCATAATATCATTACAGAGTGCCTTAAAGCTTTGACCACAAATTACATGTAATTTTGCAATGCGCATGACAGCTTGCCTTCAGAAAGAAGAAATGCAAGACCAGTGGAGGACAGTGTCCAGCACAAAAAGGGTGACTAAAGGAATCTTCGTAACTATTGCCCGATATGCTCGTTGAGTGTGCTCTGCAAGCTATTTGAAACGATTATTCTACTTTGCATATCATAGACTTTGGTTAAGGCGTAACCAGTTTAACAATTTTAGCAAGATACCGACGAGGATTGTGCTGCATGGACCACATTCAAACCATATCACGGGTAATAGAAGTCGGTCGGGAATGTATTCTGTCGTTCGTTGTGGACCCATTCGAACATTAGAAGACTACTATCAGAACTGCAGCACAAATATAAAGTTTTTCCGACACCTCATCATGCCCGTAGGAAAAGAGGTTTGTGCAAGGCGATAAAATATCGCCAAAGCCGTTTACTGTTGCAATGCAGTGGATAATGAAGTCACTGGATTGGGACGGCAAGGGCACACGCATCGATGGGAAATTCTTATCAAATCTTCGTTTCGTTGATGAGATCGTTATCTCTTCGAGGAGTACCGGTGAAGCAGAGACGAGTCACAGTGAAATCAACGGGTGGCAAAAAAAAGATTGGATTGCATATTAATAGGACGGAGACCCAGTTCATGAAGAACCAGTGGTGCGAAGGCTAACAAGTCGAAATGGATCGCTTTCTGATTACACAGACTAGCTCGAATGAGAGTTCAGTGATTGTGCAGTTATTCGACAGGATAGTGCAAAGGGTGGTCACGTCGAAGGACTCCGTTACGTACGATGCACGTTATGCAGACGGCCCAGGAGCATTTGGGTGTTCGTTAGATGTGCTGGAATGCGTTTTAACAGCTGGGTAAGTATTTGGGTTAAAAACCAGGTTATTCTATCCGTCAACCCGCCTACACACTTAGCGATGGGTTTAAATTTGAATAACGATAAGTCGGTAGACACAAGACCATCACTGGATACTAACTTATGAGTTTTGATAAGTACAAGGAGCGACATGTTGGTAAATCAACTTTGGGTTAGGAGATAACTGTAGTTTTAAACCTGCCGCGCTTGCCACTTTGATCGATTCGCCGTCCAGTCTCCGATATTGGTCTTTGAATTCCGTCCCAGTTGATGCACAATAAAGCGAAGTGTCATCGAGATTTCAAGGCGTTTGTTAAGTTATCTTAACATATAGTTGATTACCACAGACTCCTCGTCCTTATCATCGACTGATAGTTTAACAGTTTTTGATTCTATTTGTTCTGGAACCTTACCACATTTTTTGCTGATGTAAGTTTGGAACTGAACTTTGATTCGTTTTAATGTTTAAGCACTTTGAGAGATTCGTATTCGAAGATATGCGAAAATTGATATCCACTCTGTCGTTAGGATCTCGCTGTCTAAAGAAAGCTGAAGGAAATGGGGGTGGTAGTAATGGCCCTATTTCTTGTTCTTCGTTTCCAGTTCGTGTTCCAATTCTAGCTTTGTTACGAAGGCGATCTTGGAGGTCGAGCAGGCTGAATACGATCTACTCAAGGTTTCTTTAGAGATGGGTTGCGCTGGTGAAAACCTATTTTTTATCGCTAGAGCGCGTTGTCAGAGAGAATCAGGCCTACTAACACGATCACCCTTGGCTTTTCTCGCACGTTGTCAACCCTACTTTGCTTGTTATGATTTTCGTAAACGCTGTTTCTTTGTTTGAAGTCGATTTTTGCAAATGCCTTGGTAAATTTTGAAATGTTCCTTTCTCAGAAGACATTCGGAAAGAGTGGAAACGTGTTATTGTATCTACGGGGCTACTTATAAAAGTTTCCAGTTGAAAAGACTGGAAACAGCCTGTGAGAAATGTGAATTTAAAGAATTTTGTCGAACAAACATGTACTCTTTCTTTGATGAGCTTACACGAGGCTGTTGAACAGTTTTATTAGGCTAACGTTTCGACATCTTCGTCTTCATCAGAGCCGACGATCATCGAAGGGAAGAAAGGGCATTACCGAGTAAGTATGCCTCATACGAGATATGGTCCGCTGAGGAAGACACAACTCGATACGAAAGCGAAGACCTCACATTGAGAAGAAAAAGAACAGTGAGCTATCGGCTGGGATCGTCGGCTCTGATGAAGACGAAAACGTCGAAACGTTAGGCGAATAAAGACCCAGATGGTGTGGTGGTGAAGTGCGCTACTCCCCGGTAAGGGCAATAGCGCGCGTTCGTTCCCCACCGCATACACCTGCGGTCCGGAGTTCTGCAAATATCTCAACATTATACAACGAATAAAAATTGTTTATGAACCTCGTGTAAACTTTTCAAAGAAAGAATACATGTTGAATAGTAATAGCGAGGTTGAAGGAAAGTCGGTTTTGAAATATTGTTTTTACTGAATAAGTTTATTGAGTACGATGACGATAACATCAATCGCATGTCACGCCAATAAGAGTTCGAAATAAGACAGACTGTGCTAAGACATGTTGATGAACGGCTAACCCTCTTACAGACAAGTGGTTTTAGTCTCGCCTAGTACATAACTTTGCGCTACAAGTCCTCTAGTGTTCTCAGTGATTTTTACCATCTTAACATAGGAGAAAACTTGCCTCTAAGTGTCGAACTTCACTATTGAAATACAGCATAGACGTCTCTCTGTTCTCCTAAACGGCAGCAGTTTCTCTGGTGGCTGCTCTCTTCACCAGCTAGCAGTCTCGTTCTTGTAAAGAGAACTCGTCCAAAAAACAGGTCTTTTGCGAAGCATTGATCACCTAACCTGTCGATTTCATAAAAATAATTGAACAACAAGAGGTCTTTGTACGGTGAAATAAATGGCTGAAAACAAAATAAGTTGGTATCTGCTGACGCTGGTCCAGTTCGTCTCTCATGCATGGGTGGAAAACTACTTTCTAAAAAACAAACTGCACGAAAAGCGAAGAGATTGTATTCCTTCTAATAAAGTTATGGAAATAATCACAACGTTCGCTTGATGACAACAGACACTTTCCAGGCAGTTCACGGATCGAAATTCGCCGAAATCTTAGCCACCGCGAAATGAACATTATACTGACAACGTTATGTTACTTGCAAAAAACGTAGTAATTCCCAAAGTTTGGAGAATGGGTTAACGAAACTCTACCTTAACAATTCAATCCAAAGCTGGTTTTTGGCGAGCTGGTGATAATTTTTCAACACCTAAAGCAATTGAGAAGTTGAAAATGTAACCACTTTATAGAAAAGGCCTTGCCCTATCTAGAGTGGAAGAATTAGTCCTTCAAAAGGATTATTAACTTTTAGAACTGTTCGGAGCTAAAATTTACGAAGGAAGTCAAAGTAAAATTAAAATTTTTAAATAAAAATACGGGCGAAATAAAAGTAGCCATAAACATCAACAACGTATTTGGAGACGACGTGTTCTACTTGAAAAATTGCCGCTTGTTTAACCTATTCCGCCCTGGCTACAGTATTGCGTGGCTGACCCTACGGACTAGGAGCAATTTTTCCCGTGCTGTGAACCTTGTTTTTGACTATTAAAGAGAATTCTTCAGTAAGCAGGGTGCTTTACGTGTTGTTAATATGGCAAAATGGCAAACAACAGTTAATTCTCAGTTAAATTACCGGTCACTGAACTTTTTTGAAAGTAAGTTTTCCGTTATTCATTAAGTGTAGAGGATGGTTTTTCTTGTATTAGTTGGTGCAATGGAGTGTAGGACATGGGGTCAGTCTTCGGCGCAGAATAATTACTAACTCGAAGTAGAATGCTCGTCTCTGTATGGGTTCATCACACGGAACTTTTTGACGCAGGCACGGAGAATAATCTCAAGCTTGGGTTACAACTTTTTATGGCAATAACAATAATACAATATGCACAATCCGACGATGACTAGTTGAGCGAACAAATGGAATTAAAATAAGGATTAATGAAACAGTTGAAAGAACCTGAGCAAAGGAAAGGAACACTGCAGCTGGACAGTGGGGACCGAGCAACCGCAATGCGGACACTGAAGCACTCGAGCTGGGACTGAAACACAAGCACTCAAACACAAGCACTTCCTTGATGAATAATAATTCTCTTTATATTCCATTTGTAATGGGTGGGGCTTTGACAAGAGGAACTACAGACAGAGCTCGAAGAGAGGTGCTGAAACTCAGCTAGTACAATCGGATAGAGCTACTTATACAGAAAGTACGTGAAGTCTATACTTATTTATTTGATTCACGGACGGTCCATTTTCACTGGATGCGCGGGCTCCAGTATAATTTCCATTCTCCGGAAACGCTGGTTGAGCCATTGTGGTTCCCTGAAGTCCCGAGGACAGCACGGCCAATTTCTACCCCACCGTAAAGTCTATACAATAGCATATACACAAAGTACATGTGAAAAGGCACAGCTACTTTTTCGGAAAACTCACCTGAAAAGCGACACAAAGGCTTCTACAAAAAGTTCATGTGAAAGCGATGGAACAGCTCGTATGATAAAGAAGCTTTTACAGAAATTGTATATGGAAACAGTACAAAGGCCTGTACAGAGTGTTCTTGAGAAAGCAGTCCAAACCGCAGAAGGCAAGGATAAATGTGACCAGCAGTAAGCGTAATTAATTTGGGAAATATGCGGCAATGGAGAAAACAGCAACTATTTGAGGAATACAACCACAGTGTTGCTGAGATATTTGCAAAACTCCCGACCGCAGGCGTCTGAGAGACAGGCGAAACGAAGGACCCGCATGGTGTGGTGGTGAGCGCGTTACTCCCCGGAAAGGACAATAACGCGTTCGTTCCCCACCGCAGAAACCTGCGGTCCGGAGTTTCGCAAATATCTCAACATCTTAGGAGTTATATTTTGCAACACACCCTGCCACTAAAATGTGAAAAACTGTAGTTGGCAGTAAATAAAAAAGTTAGCATCTCTACGGCTTTCTAACGCAATTTTCTATAATTAGCCTTAAAATGGCTCTGGAAGAGTTGTATATTCGAAGAGCCAAAACTCTTGCAGTTTTGGAATAAACTGACTTACCCCTCGTCAACGTTCGTAGATTATAATATCTTTTACCATATTTTACTATACATCATATTTTATTTTTAAAAAAATTGCGGCAGAGACATGGGAACTTACAAAACAATGTTTGGAAGAGACATTATTCTTTCAATTAACTAATGTAACTATGGCTAGATGAAATCCACAACGATGCCCAAGTATAAGCAAAACTGGGAACATCAATTGGGGGTCGAACCCGTGATTGCCTTTTCTAGAGCTCAAGTGCTACCTACCACATCAACCGAGGAACTCGTTTTCCCTACCTCTCAGACGGTTGTTTGCTCTGACGGTGCTATCACCAAACACCCATTGAGGGCAATGATCTGGGGAGCACAAATCGGCTTTGAACTCTGTTAAACTGAAGCTACCGTCGGATTCACAATGTATCAATTCTTATTTACTGCTTATTCATTTTTCATGGTAGGGATATTAAATGCTGGAGCAAAAAGTGGCTAAGAAAGAGATGCAAAGCAAGGGCCCTGGGTTGAAGTGGTGGATAGCACTTAGATACACGATAGGGGTAATCGTAGGCTCGAAACCCAGCTGAGGTGCTGAGTTTTGCTCATTTCTTGGTATCTTTGTTGTTGTATTTCACATAATACCGCGCCATGAACAAAGAATATGCAGCAAATAAGAGCTAAGCAAACGATGAGTGCGTTTAGAATGCCGTTTTCTTCCAGAATATTGGAAAGATGCCGAAAGGGTCAACAAACTCAATTGAAAGGCCAAACTATTTCATCGAACTGCTAACGCAGACAGCTATATCACTTGAGATAAGTACAATTCCGTATCGGCAACACTTCCGATAAGAGTGAAATCCCTGGAGCGAATTGTTTCCCAGCGGTAACAACACCCATAGTAAACCACAATCTTCTTCGACCACCTACTACTCATGTTTAATAAGTCGTCATTATTTTCATGATCAACTTATAGCCTTTTAAAGTTCATATACCTTATCCTTGTAGCGCTTAGATTACCGAGCTTCGTATGATGTGTTGTTACTGCAATTCACGGTGGTGGTCGAATTCTTATGTTGATTCGACAGCGACCGATATCTGTCATTTTCAGTGCTTAATGACATGGTGAATGCTACTCAACAGTGGTTTTCTCTCGAATCTTGGGATAGTCCCAAATGCTACCAAGTCCTTTCCTTGTATTCCACCGCAAACAAGGCTTGGTGGATCGAAGGGAGGTTAAGTGCGTTGCGGCTCGAATACTTCCAGGACTGCTGCTATAACGGCTGTGAATTCTGCCGAACTCCGCGCTTAGTCGGTCAACCTCTCAACGACCATGTCACATGCCAAATCGCAAGCAGTGATCAAGAATTGGAAAATTACCACCTATCAGATGGAACGTATGTGGCAAGGATAAATTCCCAGCGTTGATCAATCCTTGAGGGATACGCCATGCATTCGACTTGATTAAGCATCGTTGGAGCTGATTGAATGCATATCTGGCCTTTATAATGACTCATGGTGGTCTACCGATGTATCGAGCCAGTGCTACTATCCTCGTAGACAAGTCTGGTACCGATTTGTGGACCCTGGAGGGATAGAAGGCTTTAGTGGACCAGGGTTGCAGGAATCGATCCCATGCGTATTGCAGGGCGCCTCCGACCACTGCGCTACGCGCGTCTTTGAGGCTAATGGCGTCTAATTGCCGCTCACGTTCTATTTCATTTTAAATGTGAAAGAGCGGTATAAGTTTCACAGGCGTTTGCACTTTTTAATCTTCCTGCGTCGCAATGGTTGTAAACCGATTTTTTGAAGCAAAAAGTACGCCGTGGACGGCATCGACATCATAGCCCCCCCCCAAAATCGATTTGGCGATGATGTCTGCGACGTGCAAAATCGCGCTCCACCGGCGGCGCTGATCTCCGGCGGTCGGGCGACGTGTCGTCCGCTTATCCCTCTACAGTCTCCTCCTCAGACGGTCGGCCCGGCCACGGTGTGGGGACCGGTTCGTGTTTCGCCGCGCTCGTCAGCCTCTGCCTATCAGTTCTGTTTTAGGGATACGCCCCTATCGATTACCACGAGCGGCTGGTTTATTTTCTATCTCCGCCCGGACATTTATTTAAAACTCTGTTCGGATGGAGGCGCAGTGTTTTTTTTTCCTCGGAAGGCGGCAGCGTCTTGTATTTCTGGACCTGTAAGAGACAGCATACACTTCCACGTGCTTCGTTGCGCTGCACTCACATATTACCCTGTGTGGTTACACACCTTTCCCTAAATTTACTCTTTGTTCCTCTGTTTCATGAACTCGGAATCATTGTGTAGGTGACGTCATCGCCATCGTTTTTCGGTTCTTACAGATGATTTGAGACGAGTAGCGACGAGTGCTTTTTCAGATCCCGACATTGACGTTGTTCATTGGCTCGTCGGAAATGATGATTTGGAGGTGTTGCTAGTTGCTTAATGCAAGAATAACCAGCGACTCTGCTGTTCTAAGTTGACAGAGTCATGGATTTTAAAGCTCGGGCAACTTCCAAATAGTGGTTCATTTCATCCAAAGTGCAACGATAAAGGATAAAGCTTTCGGCGTTGATTAACCCCTTAGGGATGCGTCATGCATTCGACTTCTTCAGTATCTTTGGAAGTGATTGAATCCATATCTGGCCTTTACAATGATTCGCGGTGGCCCGGCCGATGTATCGAGCCAGTGCTGCTATCCTCCCATACAAGTCTGGCACCGATTTGCCGGTCCCGAAGGGATTGAAGGCTTTAGTGGGCCTGGGGCGCGGGAATCGATCCCATGTGTATTGCAGGGCGCCTCCGACCACTGTTCCACACGCCCCAACGAAAAGTCAGTTAGCTTCACACATGGCTGACATTGCAATTCAACGCGAACGTCACCAGTCTGATGACGTTTCAGTCGTTGTCACTTCGAACAACAAGGCGAAATGGCTCGTTTGTCAAGCATCGCGTGCTGTTCACCAGTAGTGTCTTCTCGTTTTTGTTCTACTGTAAATTCTTATATTGTCATCGTCGTTTTCCTGGACTGTTCTCTTCTCATCCGAGCACTCTGTGGACTTCGGTGTTCGGTCAACACGCTCGTTCTCGGTCAGAAGGAACGATGCAGGTCGGACAACGACGGGATGTCGCCCCGATTGATAACGCGGCCGGATCGCCACACTCTTCGCAGTCTGTCGCGGTTCTGTCTCGGCTCGGTTGTCATGTCACCTGACTACGGTCATGGCTCGATCACCTTCGAGAACAGCATTGACAATCACATTCTTGTCACGGAAACGAGGCTATGAATATCAGAAAAAGTTGTCGAATACGTGCATTTCTCTTGCAGTTTTCGTTATCTACGCAGCGCGACGGTTTAAAATGTGCGTGTAAATGTCCTTGGAAATCGGAACTATTTCTGGATGGACTTCTCTCCTTTTTATTCGTTTTTCTTTAGCCTCTGTCTGGTTACTTTTATGTATTTTATGCTATGCGTTTACGAGCATAGTTAGTTCCCACTAATCCATGGACTTTCAGCTTCAAACTTCTCTCTACAAGCAGTCCTCGTCGTTTTGCACGAAACCAGTCGTTTGCTTGGAATCATCAGATTATCGATAAGTGAGTAATCTTGGACTTCGCTTCTGGAACATGAGACTGTCCTAAATGAGCAAACCGATGTCGTATCTTACTTTGTAGAATGAACCGACAGCTATCTCTCTTTGATTCTGAACGCACATACTTCTCGAGCCCATTCGTGACAACGCCTGCTCTTGACTCGTGTGGTGTTTGGTTTGCTGAAGAGTCCTCTTTCGACAGCCACGTTGTAGGTTTATTTCAGTTATTAATGACTGTGATCTCGTGTTTTTGTTGAGGCAGCACATCCACTGTTTCAATTTTCAATTCAGCTAAAAACTGCAGCCCTGTTTTTAAATTGTTGAGCTTAAACGAGCTTGATAAAGATGTTTATTTCGGCAAACGATGATACGGGTCGGTGGTCCACAGTTGTTCGTCAACTTCTTGTGGTGTCTAAGTGTGGAATACCGAATCGGACCATCTACTCTGATGAAGATGAAGACGTCGAAACGTTAACCGGGATAAATATCTTTGTCAACCTCGTATACTCTCAACAATGTAAAAACATGTTGATTATTTTACTACTACCGAGGTTAAATGACGGTCGATTTGAAAACTGCAGCCATGAGTTCAGGAATGGACTGAGCGCGATCAGCGTCGGCGAGCTGGTGTTCGTCCCTGCAGTACGTTTGATAAAGAAGGAAAGTGTGTTTTTAAGTGGGCACCAGCCATCGCCGTCTCAATTCTCGACAACATCGACCCCACTGTCGACTCCATGCAAAGCATTACCTCGGTTAGCTTGGATTGTCTGCTACATGCTTCGTCTTTAATCCATTTTATTCTTTTGAAAATACAGCATTTTCTTTTCTAGTCTGGACCATCCCCGTCCTGCTTTGGTTGTGGATCAGGGCCCTGTAATATTACCGCAAGATCGTCCTCGAATTGTATCCCCCACTTCCGTACTGGGCGGCAGGTTGGTTAGTTATTTTTTTTGCAGAGTCTAGAGCAGTTTTAGAGTTCAAAATTTCGTTAAACGTTTTTCTGTTTGCAGCATTTTTACTCCACTTTCTAAACACACGTCGGACGGACATCAACTCAGCAGCCCTCATCCTCATTATTATGACCGAGAACCTCAAACTACATCTAGAGTGCCCTCCTTTTCTCATAGTCAATCTGACAGCGTCATAAAACCACCTCTACTACCCGAGCACGTCACAAACTGTACGGACGGTAAACTTGGCATGTGAGTCAGTTGTTTTTGTTGATTTTTTAAACCCATTGTTCATAGTTGTGGTTCTAGTCCTGATCTCACTTTGGACTACTCGCACCTGATATGCCCTCACAACATTGATGATTTCGGAGCAGATATCGCTTATGGAAAAGATGGTCGGAAATTCGTTTAGTTTGATAGTTTCTTTTAGTGATCTGAAAAAAGGCACCAATATGTGAATCATTTCTCAATGCAGTGTTTTCGATCTTTATGAGCTGCTTGAAGTTAACAAAGGAGATTGCCCACTACATGATCTGAAAAGAAGTGCGAGGTCGTATTACCCTATATTTTCAAGGATCTGTAGCTTCGTATTCTTCACAACAGTCTTCACAGCTCGAGGGCGAACCGGACTTCTCATTCATCGACGACATCTACGAAAGCGTGAAAGCAGAAATCGGTGCAGAAAGAGCATGCAGTTCTTTTCAAACGGTGACTGTTTCAGTCTTTGGAGTTGAAAATATTCAATGTATAAGAACGTAGAGTGGGTGCGCGTGGCACACCGGTCGGAGGCGCCGTGCAATACACATGGGGTCGAACCCACCTCCTGGCTCACCAAGCCTTATGTGCCTCCGGCGTCGGCAAATTGGTATTAAACTTGTCTGGGAGAGTAGTAGCACTGGCACGATACATCGGTAGGCCACCGTGAGTCATTGTAGAGGCCAGATGTGCATTCAATCACCTCTAATGATACTGAATGAAGTCGAATGCATGGCGCATGCTTCAGTTGTTGATCAACGTTGGGAGCTTTTTATCCTTTTATAAGAATCTGTTTGTTCCTTTTTGCGATACCGTTTGGGCTGGTAATTTGACGTTTTCAAATTAATGAATCTAAACTATTAATGAATGCTCATTTCAATTATACTGTGCACTTTAATCTTCTTGGTATTGAGAAAATTTATGAAAATATGTGGAGGAAATTTTATGGCCAGATTTCAAACCGGATCAGTGTATGGAGGTGTACGCTTTTGTTGCTAGCTATATACCTTTTTTCTAGGCTAGCGTAAATTCTGCAGATACTACCACTGATAAATCTGCTGTACCCGTCATATCCCTTGCTATCGACCAACCTGTGACTATCGTGGGTGGGGATGGCAAAGAGTACAAGGTAGTTCTACAGGCGGTTGAAGAAAAACCCGATCGAAAGAGGAAATTGCTCAACACCTCGGCAAGTTTTTTTTCATACTAAAGTAATTGGATAGTGGTGATACTAACGATTAATCTGTTCCTTATAGTACACACCAAAGCCAAAACGAGCACCTGGACTTACCCTGGCAAATATGAGCATTGAAGAAATTAACAAAAGAAAAAGAGAGCAGAACAGAATCGCTGCCCAGAGATATCGTCAGAAACAAAAATGTTCCAAGGATGCTGATAAAGAAGTGAGCCTTAAATGTTTTGGTGAACATCCCCACCACACCAGTTTTCTTATTACTAATGCGCTACCGACGATGCGTGAACAAAATCTGGCCTAAAACAATTTAAGCTTTCAACTTTTAAGCAGGCGTTTATTATCGCATAGTGAACTTTATTAGCACATTTATAACGATGTGAGTTGATTACTACTGGGCTGCCATGAAATGGTTTCCAATTAAATAATTTCTGGTGGTTTCTTCTTCCAATCAGATTTTTTCGTAACACTTTTTTCCTCTGTCGTTAGTTTTCCCACCACATAGAGATCGAATGTTGTTCGAGAAAAGTTGTTCCCTACACTTTACAATTTGCAAGGAACTGTTTCGACCTAGAGGTGATTCTTCACGCGATACTTGGACTTAGTTCTTGGGAATGGTGAAGGTTCTAAATTATTCTGGTGCATGCATAGAAGGTTCACTCATCTATATGCTTCCACACTGCTTCTTTGTGAGCATTATATGTTCTTAACTCCATCGTGTTCAAATAAGTTTTATTTTACTATTTGGAAGTTTTACAATTTACAGTTTTTATACACTATTATACACTACTTGCTACACTAGGGGTGCGTGTGATGCAGTGATAGGAGGTGCCGTGCAACAAAAACGTGGAATCGATCCCCGCGTCCATGGCCCACCAAGCCTTTCATCCCTCCGGGGTCGGCAGATTGGTACCAAACTTGTCTAGGAGGAAAGCAGCACTGACTCGATACATCGGGAGGCCACGGCGAGTCATTGTAAAGGCCAAATATGCATTCAATCATCTCCAAACGATGCTTAATGAAGTCGAATGCATGGAGCATCCCTCAGGGATTGATCAACGTCGAGGGCTTTATTTATTTTATCGTTTGTACACTATTCACAATCATTACGGTTGTTTCATAGCCTTTAATTTTACAGTTCTTGTAAGTATTACGGCAATCATTTAAGCAATTATTTGCTTCATTGGTTCAGTTTAGTGTCGATGCCAATCGGTTCTGAGTTCTTATCATAATCATGTTCTAGCTGTCTTTGAAGGCATGGCTACCTGATGCTGTAGACGCTCTTAACTGTTGGCGATAAACTCAAATAGACGTAAACGTTGGACGCATGCATTGAAATTTTTTGCACATTGCCGCAATAGATCCTCTGCATTAATATAGCACGTCTCTGTAACTTACTTGGATACTTGGATGACCCATCTTCACTGGTTGTGCGGGCCTCAGCATAATTTCCGTTCTTTCGGAGTTTTAATAGTCTAGTCGCTGTGGCTCCCTGCAATCCCGAGCTCAACCTGGCCAAGGTCTGCCCCAGGTCGTAACCACCACAAGCAGTCGCAGCCCTTGTGGATCAGAGGGGGATTTGCCACCATGCGACTTTGATACCAGGACGGTGATGATCGTGGCATTAGCTTACTCTTGAATAGGCTTCCTGATGGAAACGCCGGACTCTTTCTCGGCTTCGGAGACCCTGTCGCTGGGACGAATCCCCCTGCTGTACATTGCACCCCGACACACAGGAACACCCTCCAGCCACAATAAGTGGGTAAACCGTTGGGAGGGTCTCAGTAACTGGGTAGGTATATTGATGGACTTCAGCTGTCTTTAAGCGGCATGAGCGAGTTGTCGATAAACGCGTTTATATCGGATCTGTAGTCTCCCTGAGAATTTTTAATGACGCTCTGGGGGCGAGTGACACCTGTAGATGGGTGTTCATAATGGATTTGCGATTTCGGTCAGTATAACACATATAGGGATCTATTTCTTCCTACACTTTTTGTTATCAATTCATTGCTTGCAGAACACAAATGTTGCTTTTGGTGTTGGTAGGGAAAAACCATGTTCAGCACTTAGAAATATACAGAAAATTTATACATTTCAATACTATGCATATGAAATACATGTACTATACTTATGGAAAACCATTCCAATTCTAATTGTCATAGTGAATGACAGTTATCATACAGAGTGTGCGGGTATGAAGAATAATGAAGTAAAAGCCTATAAATTGCAGGACACTTCTAAGCGCTGCCAGTGATACGTTTATTTGATATATCGTAGAAACATATAGTAAATAAATAGAAATAGCTGAGAGACAGGCGAAACAAAGGACCCGCATGGTGTGGTGGTGAACGCGTTACTCCCCGGAAAGGACAATAGCGCGTTCGTTCCCCACCATAAACACCTGCGGTCCAGAGTTTTGCAAATATCTCAGCAACCTTGTGGTTGTATTTCGCTTAGTACCCTGCCGCGAAATTATAGTAGGCAGAAGATAAAAAGGTATAACATATAGAAAATAGTGTCACAAAGATCGTTCAATACCCACAGAACTACAGATCGAAGTCTATCCTACAACCGTTCATGTTCACAGCCCGTGAAGTCTTCTAGTTATCAAGAAGAAACTATTGTTTATTTTTAAACCAGCAATTCTATAAAGGCTGAAATTAGTCATGGTCCAGTCCACAACAAACCTGAGGTAATTAATTCGTCGCCAGTGTGCTAACAAGCTCGGTAACTGGTATGGTCTTGTATAACTTGTCATCCCTGCTACTACAGTCTACATTGTCTCTGAAATCGATGTGGGCCAACAGCGTTTCAAATTTGTGTGTCGTTCTATATTCGGATTTAAAAAGACTAACTCCAACAATATTTGAGCCGAAGCCGTCCAGCAGTTCCAACCTCAAGACAGACTGATAAATCATTTAATTTCTCTAGTACTTGTGGGTTTCCATGATTGTTCTTTTTGGGGAATCATTTGATTCCATTCACAACCATATCATAGCTATCTATAAGTGGTCGATGGAGATGTGTATGTCCTGTAATTTGAAATGCATTTGTTAACCCACTCCTGATTTATTTCTATCGAAGACCAAATGATTATGAGGCACAACACTGTTTCACTCGTCGCTGAATTGACTTTAATTGACGTTAACGTAGTTCAAGCTTTTGAAATTAAACCTTTACCCATTAGTTATTTGTGCTTCCTTTTGCAGTATTTGTGGTGTGTCTCAGTTGAAGCATATGATGAATGGAAGGATATAAATTTAGTTGTTTACTTATGTGGTCTGTTTTCATGAATGTTGCAGACTTCAGCACATCTTACATTGATTTTCGTCTAGTGTAGTTATCGTTCATTGTGGTGGTCTATTTCAAACAAGGTGGCGTCTGCGAAGCACATTCCATTAACAGTCGTTCTTATCTCGGGATGCAGATTGTTGACGTAAGTGATAAAAACGTCCACCCATGGTTTGGGTGGTCGATGAAAGGGTCGTCTGCATTCTTTTGGACTTTACTATATTATTCTTTCCATCCATTTGCCATCTGTTTTTCTTAGTATTGGATCAGCCCATCTGCGACTTGCCATGTGTGTATATTCATGTTTTCTTGGGTTTCGAAGATGGGTGGCGCATCTGAGGTGTGAAGTGAACTACACATTCCGGCTATCTGTCGTGTGTTCCGGTTAAGTTCCAGAAAACATTGTTCAACCGCTCCACGCTTGCTTCAACTGGTTGTGCGTTGTTTACCACTACATGGTTGAAGTGCTTCACTGATGTAGAATAGAGCGTTGGGAGCAGTGTTGTAGCTCTTGGTGGATTTCGTTCGTTTCAGCGTTGTTAAACGTGTTTTCGTATTCGACGAAGGTGTAGGGGGTACTACGGGGAATCTTTTATGATCTGAGATGCAGTTTGAATGTGAAATGTAATCTCAAGGATTCTGAGATGTGAGCATAACTCGAAACCTAAGTTAGCTTTCGAATCCGTGATTATCCTTGTCGAGAGCTCACGTGCTATCCACTGCGCTAGCCGAGTCACGTGCTTCGCTTTTCTATGGGCTGGCTTCTTACTTTACCAGTGCAGTCAAGGATAACCTGTCAACGGAATAATCTGGGGAGAACAAATCGGCATCGAACCCATTAAGATGAAACTGCAGTCAAAACCACAATGCTTTGACTTTTAACTACTGTCCATTCTTTTTTCATACCAACGCTAAAAAAAACTGTTGGAGTAGAAAAGTGGCTGAGAGAAAGGCAAATCAAGGGCCACTGTTGGTGTAGTAGATGGTACATGAGCTTTCAGTAAGTGTAATCGCGGGGTCGAAGCCCACTTCAGGTTCTTATTCTCATCTCATATCTCAGCTTCATTGTGGTTGTATTTCGCATGATATTTTTCTAAGAATAAGAACAGGCGTTAAGTAAAAGTTGAGACGGCTTGACCGTGTTTGCTCATCAAAAAAAATACTGAATTATTGGATAGTTACGAGGATCCCTTCGGTCGCACTTACAGAATGATAGTGTAGGACGTGCTCTTTTGAAGGTGAGATATCATACGGGTTGTGAAAAGTGCCTGCAATTTAGCTTTCATCTCGAAAGAAAACCGCCATGGTAATATAGGGTCTTGATGAAGTCCCAGAAATATTAAAAGGATAAGTAAAAGATATTTAGAGTGTTATAAACGTAAATAACTAGAAAATATGGATTGAAACCGAATGGTAGAACAAGAAGTGCAGCACTTTTAAATTTTCCTTTAAAGGTTTTAAGATTTAACTTTACAGTTTACCAAATATTCGCGGAATAATTTTAAACTATTTTGCCTTATCAATATCTTGCCATGTTTTAGAAAGAAAGGAACAGTGTGGTAAATTATATATATATATATATATATATATATATATATATATATATATATATAAAAGCATATGTTAGGCTCTCGAGATTTATTAATCCTTAAAGCAGTGCCATGATATCTATTTTATTATCAGAGTCGTCAGCCTCCAATTACTCTAGTTATTAAAACACTATATCGCTAGAAGGGCGCTTGTGGCGCAGTGGTCGGGGACGGCCTGCAACACACAGGATCGATCCTCGTGCTCCTAGCGCACCAAGCCCTCTATCCCTTCAGGTAGGCACATTGGTACTAAACTTATTTGGGAGAATAACAGCACTGGTTTAATACATTGGCAAGCGTCCGCGAGCTATTATTAAGGCCAGATATGCATCCATTTACCTCCAAACGATGCTTAATGAAGAATGGATGGGACATCTCTCAGGGATTGATCGACATCGAGAGCTTTATCATTTTTATCGCCACTTATCGAGCAAATAATATCTTCGCGTATTCGTTGTGTTGTTGATTAATAATATTTTACGTGGTTCCAAAACTAATTGACTTTTAATGGTGGCATTGTAGGTCTAAAGCTGAAAAATATCATTGTTTTAGGAGCATGATCGACTAGAAAAGCGCAACTTATATCTACAAATTGAAGCTGCACGTCTACAAGATGAAATAGAATGTCTTAGAAAGAAGATACTAGGGAGTATGGCGAAGCAGTGATCATCACTGGAAACATTACAATTGGAATAACAATTGTAGCGAGGTGATTATTTTTAGAATTCCATATGTTTAAAAATTCTCGTCGTTAAGCCATTCTAACCTCCATTAGGGAGGCATATCTTTCCCTTTCTAAATTATGTTTAGGGTTATTAATGCAGACGTTGTTTAGCTGTTGGGCTATTCGACTAGTAGTTTATATGTCCTTAAATTTCTGTGAAACATTATGCGATATGCGAAGTAAATAGTCTGTCTCTGTCTAGAAATCAAGGAGTGTTTGATTACAATGCTCTCAGCTAGCGAGTGGGATCGCTTTATTCTTTTGAGCACGAAAAATTTTGTTCCTTATGTGAAAATGTCGTAGTAGGAGAAATTGTTAGAGCTGCTAGATATTCAGGTAGTTCATACATTTCAAAAGGATCGTAGAACTTGTTGTAGAACTTCCACTTGTTCCCTTATCCCGTAATCTGTGATTTTTGTATTTATTGGTGTGCGGAATGCTTATAGTGTCTCTGTGGGGTCCCGTAATAGCCATTCTAGAGCGTTCCTCCAACTTCGTGTTTCAACTGCAGTAGCAGGACGTAATAATGGAGAGGCTTGCTGCATTGCCATTCGGATTCTCCCAGAACGGCAGTCGAGTAAGCAAATAAAGGACGCAGTAACATGCCAAATTCTTTTTGTGACAGTGCGCTAGTGCAGAGTTCTGTGACACGAAAGTCATTTTATTGGCTCTTTTACCTATTCCTGTCAGTTCCCACAGTGCGTTATATTATGCGCCTTCTTGCTAATACCGGAACACTTTTCATATTAAGCTAAATCTGTGGCCGTTATATATATACATATATATATACATGCATATATATGTATACACATATATGTATATGTATATATATGTATATATATGCATATATATGTATATGGATTGTTCAGGACATACCGTTTGAATAGGACTACAATTTGGTATTACTACATTTTCTACGCACTCCTATTCCTTCCTTTGCATGATCGTGCGACATTTGTGAAATCGCTGTCAATCTATTTTGCTTTTCATCCTTATCTTTTTTGTGGCTGCTGGGTGGATGAGTTCTGATTTTCATTGTTAATCACTTTCTAGCATCGTTTTTTTAAAAAAAACTTTTTGTATGGACTTTTAGTTAGCATTCGCTTTTGGTCGGTTCTGTTAATCCATCTGTGTACGTTCTAAATAAATTTGTCATAATTTCCACCTTGTGAACAATGAGTTGTGCCTATGAAACGAACGTGAATGTCACTACTGTCTCTCTGTGCAGTTATGGGCTTATAGTGTACTTCAACCAAAAGAAGAATAATGTATTGAAGAGTATTAAGAGTACATATAAGTGAATATCACAACCATCTTCGGTTAGATAAATGATGTATGAATTGGATCCATGGCTACAAATCTGTGAATCCCAACAGATGTCGTTTCTTATCTCAAGGGCTTTCAGCAATGGACCAACACTGTTTTGTTTCCATTCATTTAGTCCTAGTTTGCTTCGGATTCTATCAACTCTGATAGTGGAGTTCATCCACGAATTACTATAGCCACCGAACTACCTTCTTTCACGGTAATTTTCGCCTCACACAAAAACCACAGAGCATTCACTTGATGTGTATAAGTTGGCAACGAATAGCAACGAAAGTTGGCATGCAAATATGTGTCAACCATTTGTTTTCTGTATAATGTTAGCCGAAGTGTGGTATGCTGAATCAAGAGTCCTCTCAAAGTGAGAGGAAAGTCTGCTGCGCGCGTCTCTCGGGTTTCGTAAATCACGGTGTTTGGTGCCCTTTTTAAGTTTTGTATATGATGGAGGTAGAATAGCCGTATATGAAGGATTTTCACTTATGCTTTTTTTGGGGTTGGATTTATATTTCATTTGAAAATTCATCGTACAGTGGATTATTGGTGTACGAAAAGACTGCAGCTGTACTTCCCATATCGCGTACCTCTCCATGATTGTCGTGTACCTCGAGCAGTCGCAAGTGGTGTCATTGCGTTTTCCCCCATTTTGTCCGATGAGATACGCTCCTCTACGACTATTTTTGAAATTCCGACCACTGGTTTTTGCGTCTTAGGAAACGATAAGGTTGGTTTTTATCTGCATATAACTCACTGTACGTCACCTGGTAGCACACTAAGTACCGTTGTAACTAGCTGGCTGGAGACCTCTTACAAAAATTCGTGGAAGTTCCATCATTGTTAGATAAGATATGTTAAAGCCTTATCTCGTAATCACTGGCTTTTTTGTCGACCACTCTTGAGCTTACGTGTTAGTACAATAACTAGAAAGACCATCAATCGAAGAAAATGTAATTAAACGAGTATATGGATACTGCTGTTTTGCCATTAAACTCAGTGCGAGGGAACTGGGAACATGTTGTCAAGCTCTGCATATTTTCGTGGCAAACGCCTTCAGTAGATACAGCGCTGATTAGAACATGAGAATATTTCTAAATTCACTCATATAATGTGAACTGTTGGTACATTCATTAGGATGTTTACTGTCGCTCTGCCAGCCAGACTCCATTACGAAGTACTTGTAGACATAAAGACAACACAAAGTGGATGTTCCGTCGAAGTTATATAATGCAAGAAGCAAAATCACTTAAGCTCCAGTTTAGTGCTATACCTAAGGCGTTTTCCTGTGTTTTTTCTTCACTGTTCAGGTCAATAAAGAAAGGCACTCGAATTCAAAATTCAAATTCGAATTCAAAATTGGGCTGTGCCATATTTAAGCATTTTTTCATAGATAATTTCAGAAGAGCAGACTTCATATTTGTGATCCACAGTGGATGGGTTATATGTAGAGGGCGGATAGCACAGTGGTAGTGATGTCCGTTATCACGAGCATGATGCTAGTTCGATTCCGCTCCGGGTCAACCAAGCCTCTCATCCCTCCGAGATCGGGAGATTGGTACCGAAGTTGTCTGGGAAAAACTCACTCTCTGAAATCCAATTGGGAACGCCCCAATTCGGCTATCTCAAGTCTCCAGGGAAAATTTCTCGACAAGCATTCTACGACGTTCAAGATGAAATGAAAATCCTCAAACAGCAAGCGAAGCTACACGTAAAGGTTAAAAGATCTTCGTGGACAATGGATGCGATGAAACGAATCAAATGTGAGAAGTGCTGAGATCTGCACAGTATATGTAAAGACGGTCATATTAAGAAAACAGTATGTATATATATGTACATAATGACGGTAACTAGACCACTGCAGCATCAGCGATTTCCTTACCGTGACCAAGTTAAAATCTGAACTGAAATTTAGTTATTCCTCATTCGTACGATTTCGTTTTCTCATTTGAGGTGGTTTAGCGTTCGAATTGCAAAGAATCGGATAAGACTGGTTCATATGTTATGAAAATGAGTGATTAACAACGGTCAGTGTTGATTAGTCTTGTAGGGTTGCCACATTTGGTTCTATTAAATCAAGTCATCACAAAGGTTATTGATGTATATTTGGCATATGGAGGTCCATTGACTCGCAGGGACCTATAATTCGTCAGTGTTTTTGCTAGATAAGTGTGGTTTCGATTTACCAATCCTGGAGGGGTAGAGGGTTTGGTTTACTGAGCTGCGGAGTCAAACCAACGCGTGTATTGAAACACACCTCCAACACTATGTTATACGTGCCCTCTTAGGAGTATAATTGCTCACTTGAATACTTCGATGGCTTCACACTTCGTAAGTACTGAGGATTTCAGAACATTTCTTTGTTTCTTTGCGTCGCTTTCGTCCATAGAGGTGGTTTTCTTCTTGTATGGTGACGTCTGTAAATGCACCTTCTTCTGAACAAAACGTTTTCAGCTTTAAAAGTAGTCGATTGGTTCCAGCAAAAAAACCATTCGACTTTTTAGTAGGTAGTTCTCTTAGAGGAGGCTCACATACTCCTAGAGTGAACATCCCAGTTTTTTCTATTGTCTGTCGTCTCTCCTTATTATATCACTGCACCAGCCGTATTTCACAATCGATGTACATTTCCTTAGAACTCAAAGATATAATATCTTTAGGAATCTTGACCTGCACATTCCAACCAGGTGTTGTGTGTAACGATTCTATTTCAGAAGATACCTTCATGTGCTCTATGCGTGTCCGTAGAACTCTTGATGTGGTTGAAGTGTCAAAACAACTCTCCGCTGCATTACAAAGCGCTGGGAGGTCCGTTAAATCAGACAAGCAACGCGGAAACCGTTGACCTTTCAACATATCAATTCAGGCTTGTCTTTTAGCCTTCTCTACTACCAAATTTTCTTTCCCAAAGTGTAGCCCTGGGTTTGCCTAGGCAGTTGGAACCAGCGACTGTGTGCGTGTTGTAGAGCACCTCCATTGCGCAGTGCACATCATCGGTAGATATATGTTCCACTTTATTCTTTATCGAGTGGAAAATTTTTACTAAACGCAGAACGAAGAACAAGCTTATTTTTTCGTAAGGCAAATATTTAAAATTTACTATGCATTGCTGGAAAAATGGTGTTTCTTGCAAGAGATCAATGTTTATATTTTACTCCTAGATGAGAACTATTCTTCAGGCTCACTATTTCTAGGCGTTTGCAACTGCGAACACATGCTAGCTCGCATGAACTTCCCACATTCTTATTTCATTATTCGGCTAGTGGATTTCATTTATACAGAAACACATGCGTCTACAATCACATCGCTCCATTGTAACATCAGCAACTGCCCCTCCAGTGTCCAGTGCATTGCAGTGGTCCAATGAGCTCAAACTACTTATGAGCTTCATGCCTCTTTTGTGAGTGTTCATGAAGAAATCTGACTGTAACTTCCGTACTCGTTAGTTGCGGCGAAACCCAATTCGTTCCGGCCTGAATTTTAGCCTGGTTGGTTGTCATGTGTACCAACTAATGAAATACCGACTGGTACAGGATGCATTACTCGCCAAAAAAGGAGGTGATATTGGAATTCGGCAATAGATCCACGTCCGTCCTGTATAAAAGGGCACAGCCGAATGCGGATGCTTTATTCTAGGGGGCCTCCAATTCGCTGAACTTGACTAGATGCAATAACGAACACCCACATCGCGTGGACGACCACCTAGGAAGCATCGACTCGGATTTGGCTCTAAAGATGGAGACGTCGAAACATTTGCCGAATAAACAATTTTTTATATCAACATCGTGATCATCAGTTCAATAATCTGGGATGCTATCAGCGAGGCTTCAGCTGGGGCTCATTTTTTCCTATTACTATTGTTTGGTATTAAATATCCTTGTGATGGGTTGCTTGAAATAATTAACTCGATAAGGGAACAGCTGATTTTCTCAGGTATATTTACACATAAGAGTAGCTATGGGATGAAAAGGTGGGAGCGTTGCCTTATTCACTGCTTCCTCGACATTTATATAAGCTTTCCATTCTACTTTTATCGCCAATTTGAGTATAGCTTCAAGATGTCATTCATCCTTACTCGCCAACGCATTCAGGATGTGTACAACCGTGATGATGGGTCGTCCAACCTTGTTTGAATGGTGCACTGGGCACGAGTCCAATTTCTTATAAGCGATGATGCATAAGGCTAAAAGTGACATCCAGTTTTTTCATGAAAGATGTCTACCAGCATTCTTCTTAAGTAAATTGTTTAATGCTTTGTTTGATTTCAATAGGGTTAGCAGTATGACGTCAGCAAAACGTGAACAATGTAATACCCGATCGTCGGTCTACAATTCCACACATTGAAGCCTACATACAAAGAATGCGTTTGAGACGTTACAAAGTTGGGTCATGTCACCAAGTACCTCTCTTTATGCCCATGATGGAAAAGCTTTGTGGAATTTAATAGTTGTGAAATACAGCTTACAATCTTTTTTGGAACTGTAATTGAAAACATAGGTTACATAAAGTCTAGATAATCGTTTCTGCCACCCACCCCTCATCCCCTCGCGCCCCCTCCCCCTCTCCTGGTTTCACCTGATTTGAAATGCCCTTACTGATCGGCTATAATTGTTGGGAAAGGTGGCATTTTGCGCTATTGCATTATATTTCTCAACTTTATAGGGGTAGAATTCCAACGGCTTCTGAAACTGCCCTTGTTGGCGTTGTCATGCTCCAACAACGTGCTCTGGTTTCGTTCAACCCGACCTCAGCTTCATTGGGTATGGCATACTTACACAGCAGACAGCAGAAGAGTAAATATTGGAGAGAAGATGCTAGATAGCAAACTCGATGGGGTAAGATAAAATAAGCACTACCTAGTGGAGGCTCATTTTTAGATGTTAGCACTTGATCCTACCCTAACTATAAGCTCTTTTGCAAAACTCTGGACCGCATGTGTCTATGGTGGGGAACGAACGCGCTATTGTCCTTTCCGGGGAGTAACGCATTCACCACCACACCATGCGGGTCCTTCGTTTCGCCTGTCTTTCAGCTATTGCTATCGATCTTTTTGCCACAGCAATCACCCGTCAGCGGAGTTTGAAAATTATAGAAGGCAGAAAACAAAACGTTAAACATTGTGATTTCAACTACAGCCATAGCTTAACTGGGTTCCATGCCGATTTGCGCTCCCCAGGTCAACCCCGCTGACGGGTGATTGCTGTAGTAAAAAGATCGATAGAAAAACCTGAGAGACAGGCAAAACGAAGGACCCGCATGGTGTGGTGGTGAACGCGTTACTCCCCGGAAAGGACAATAGCGCGTTCGTTCCCCACCATAGACACCTGCGGTCCAGAGTTTTGCAAATATCTCAGCAACGTTGTGGTTGTATTTCGCTTAGTAACCTGCCATGAAAATTATAGAAGGCAGAAAACAAAACGTTATACATTATAAGCTCTTTTTTATCCGTCAAATGACACTCCGTACTCATAAAATGGAAAAGAAAACTTCAAAAAGGCTTTGAAGAATTGACCGTAAACATCGGTGAAGGAAGTGGAAATCATGCGAGAGGTCTTATTTTGCCATTCACCATTGCCCTTGTGAAGCAACAAATTTCCAGAACAAAGGGCAAACTTCGGAAGGATTTATTGGCTAAAGTTGTCAAGTCATTTTCGACGGCATCTCTCTTCTCTACAACTTCTGCTCGCATTTCTTCTTTCTTTTATGAAGTCTCTTATTACTCCCGTGTATCCCTTCCGAAATGTATGTCCATTTGCTTGTCAACATTTTCCCACTTCCAAATCTGCAAAGGAAGGTCTGTTGATGTATAAAGCTTCGTTTTTTAATTTTTGCCACATAGGTAAATAAATTGTGTAATTTGCTAATACCTCTCATGCAGAGTTTGTAAAGGAAATGATAAGGTTTGTACCTTCTAGTTCAGATTCTATCTTCAGCCCTATCCCTATCCCTTCAGCCCTATCTTTCAGATTCTGCGATCTGCATTTCGCTGTCATCCTTTGAACATTTTCGTGCGAAGAAGACGATATCCCAAGCTCGGAGCTACAAAATGAAGCCAATCTTGATGTGCAGCTGTCCATCGAATCGGTGTTCTATCCAGAGATTTTAGTGGGTTAAGTGAACCCTCTCTTCATAGTTCCCAGGATCGACTTTCTATTAACCTCGGCATTGGAATATGAATGCGTCGTTTTCTTGTTCAGCAATCGCGAGGTTTTTAAACAGCATACATTTACTTCCATAGAAAAATAAAATACAATACAACGCTAGCTGACGTCTCGGCAGTATAGCCTTCTTCAGAGCCTGGAAGGGTATTCTGATATACAATCTACTAGGCCAAACGCTTCAATAACACTTGCAAATTGTAAGTAAGTACAAATTGTAAGTACAAATTGTAAGTAAGTACAAATTGCAAGTAAGTGTTATTGAAGCGTTTGGCCTAGTAGATTGTATATCAGTATACCCTTCCTGGCTCTGAAGAAGGCGATACTGCCGAGACGTCAGCTAGCGTTGTATTGTATTTTATTTTTCTATGGAAGTAAATGTATGCTGTTTAAAAACCTTGCGATTGCTGAACAAGAAAACGACGCACTTCTCTTCATACATTAAACTCTACTCACCGAGCTTTTGTATAACACAATTTTCTAAATTTGTCGCTTTCAGATTGCATTACGTACCGAGTAAGGATCACTTATACAATTTGCTGAGAATTTGAAGCCATTAATTTTCATGGGCAAGTTAATCCTCAATCCATTTATCGTTTTAGCTTTCCGTAAGCGATCTCTTTCTGACTCGACCAATCCGGTACCGGTGATATTGGATGCAATTAAATGTATCATAGTTCATCTTCGTCTCATGCAATACAAGGTTTTGGCTGTAAACATTGTCGCCTTCATCTTTGTTTCTTGCAGAGATCGGTTACTACAGCACATTTCCCAAGCCTTTCCATACTTTGCCCTCTAATAATATCGTATTTATTTGCAAGGGAATGAAGCTTATAAAATTACTGTCTCTAGAACGAAAATACATCTAGTTTATCGGATTTTATCGTAAACCCGGTGTGGATTTATAGGTAGTTTGTTGCAGTTTCCATAGTTTGCTAGTCTTAGTGAGTTTCGATAGGTCCCATTTGTAGAAAGATAATCTTGACACAAATCTAAGTCTGAACTCGATGTGAAATGTATTACACGAGAAAAAAAAGGTACATTCACTGGTTCAATGATTTGTGGTTCCTTCTGGTCGGCGTTCAACTCTTACTTCTCACTACTGGACCTGGCAATTAGCCATTCAAATAACCGGATAGGGTTACTCCATTCCTAAGATCTCTAGAATGATAAGGGCTAAAATATAATGCTTTTATAATTTTTCGTTATCTACTGCCATTTCGATTGGATAAGTTCAAATTGGAAATTGTCCCAATTTTCCTGTCTGTCTACGTCGTATCATCTTAAATACCACACTGCCACAATTTCGCGGACACTTTGTAAGCATACCGTAGCGAATCGAAGGCCCAGTTTGGACGACTTTCAACGAACAACGAACCTCCAAATGCACCATCCATGAATGAAGAAATGGACAAAGATGAACTTAGTTAACTAACGTTGTCTCCATTTTCTTTTGGCCCATGATTAATAATATTTTGAATACGGCGACGCATCTGTTTATAAGGAGCGGATGTGGAGCAATGGCTGGAGTTGTTTGTCCTACAATACATACGTGATCGTTAGTTCGATAATTATGGCACCACGGACTCAACAAGTCTCTCATCACTCTTGGGTCAGCAAAACGCTAGAAGAATCGCCTGCGGTGAGGATGTGAGAGTGCCCTAGCACAGCCGTCCTTAGATTCCATACAGCATCAGATCGACTGGCATTCAAAAACATTTGTAAAGAAGGCAAAATCCTCAACAGCCAACAGAAAACAAATACCATAGTTAATTAGAGATGCGAGACAACGAACCGAATGAGGGTAATGCCGGGATCTGCGCAATGTGAGATGTCCAGCTTTATAAGCAAAAACGGATGAATAATGAAATGGAATCTGTGAATGCATATATATATGTATATATATATACACATATATATGCATATATGTG
This sequence comes from Angiostrongylus costaricensis, assembly GCA_900624975.1. NCBI lineage: Eukaryota > Metazoa > Nematoda > Chromadorea > Rhabditida > Metastrongylidae > Angiostrongylus > Angiostrongylus costaricensis. The sequence continues at coordinate 284,258 of UYYA01003842.1, forward strand.
TCCGTTTGTGTGCCTATGTGTTCGTCTGTTCGCCTTTCTGTGTCTGTCTTGTATGTATGTCGCTACGCTTTTATACAACGCCTTCACCACTGAAGGGAGTACATCATCGCTTTCGTTTTCCGAGCAATCATGCGTTGGTAACCTATACAGGTCTGCCACGAGAATATGTATTCTCATCATAAATGACTCTTAATCTCCTTTCCTCGAGTAGATGCTTACTTAATTTATTACAGAGATCTCTGATCTCTTAGGCGTTTTCCAGTCGCATGGCTGTAGTTTTGTGGCGATAACGACGCGCGAAACAACTCGTCAACAAAATAAATCGAGGGCTAAATTCGATATTCACTCCTTAAAGTCCTATTCTAAACCTGTTACGTGCTGCGTATGTTCTTTAGCAACCAACACAAATCTCGTATATGCGGGTGATTCATGGGTAACAGCATTTTTTCGTAGCTAGATTACGTTCATCTGATGCAGTGCTAAGAAAGACCTTCTCACTATAACTCTTGTAGAACTCAGAATTCCGGCGCGTCAATAATTTCTATGACGATCATCTGCTGCAGCTCAGCATGTGCTCTTCATAAATGCCGACCTTCCATATTGAGTTGTGCTCATTTCCACTGTCTATCTAGTCAGTTCCAAGGGACTGTATGACCACTGCATTTCCAAAACGTCAAGAAATCTTCCTCGTTATCGTCAGTGTTTGTTTTGCTGTTCATGACCGGTTACAGACTACTGTGACTTGCTTTTAACTTACACAGAAAAAGCTGATGCAAACAACGCGAATCCAATATTTTCAAAAATCGTCCACAGAAGCTCATCTTCTGGGAGTTAGTTATTTTTTTTCAATAATTATTGCTAAATTGAGCAGAAATGAAGTGAAATAGCTATTACGGACGGTTAATAAGAATTGGGAAAATCTCTTCAAATTTCTTCATTAAAGTGGAAAGCCATCATTACATTATTGCTAAGATATTTGCAAAACACCGGACCGCAGATGTCTGCAGTGGAGAACGAACGCGCTACTGTCCTTTCCGGGCAGTAACGGGCTCACCACCATTATCTCATTCTCATTTAGACGGATTTGAAACAGAATGTCGGAAGTGATTCTTTCAGCTCTGCAGCTCCTCTTATTAAACATTTTTTTTCGTTTAGCCTTTTCCGTCATTTAAATACCTTCCATCTGCCATTGTCGGAATCCTCCGTTCATTTTGCCTTTTTGTTACTCTCGATTAGTACAAAACTTAGAGCCCTATACAATTTTGTTTGGATTTTTGTATAGTTCGCCTTCACCAGTTGTGCCAACCAACACGATTCTTTCGCTCAGTTCGCTTTCCTCTGCATATCGCTCGTGACTATCAGGTGGTCGTACCTCCAGGTTGATGTCTGCTACCATCACTGTGTAATAAATAAGTAATATCCATTTAGTTTGCGTGCGTTGCAAATATGTCGTTCTACTCTCGTTCTACTCTATGGGTAGGGAAGGAGGGAGGGGGGGGGGGGGGGGGGGGGGGGGGGGGGAGTCATTGAAGTTATATTTCGCAATATATACCCTGCGGTTAAAAGGAGTAGGCAGTAAATAATAAGTTAAAATAGTGATTATAACTGCGGCCTCAGCTTAACTGGGTTCGTTGCCGATTTGGGCTCCCCAGATCAATCCGGTTGACGGGTGACTGCTATGGCAAAAGATCGATAGAACTAGCTGAGAGACAGGCGAACCGAAGGGTCCGCATGGTGTGGTGGTGAACGCGTTAGTCCTCGGAAAGGACAATAGCGCATTCGTTCCCCACCGCAAACACCTGCAGTCCGGAGTTTTGCAAGTATCTCAGCATTACCTTAGTCCCATAGTGACAAATCTCCCTCTGTTCCACAAGGGCTGCGACTGCCTGTGGTGGCGAAGACTTGGGGCAGACTTTGGCCAGGCTGATCTTGGGACTTCAGGGAACTACAATGACTAAACCAACTCCAAAAAAGGTTCGAAAAAGTGGAAATTACGCAGGGGTCCGCACAACCAGTGATGACGGGCCATGCAAGTATCTAGGAAAGCATTATCAATAGTAGTCATCTATTGCCGTATTATATATATATATATATGCATATATGTATACTTTATGTCCCATAGTATATCATACGCATAGGCATATTTTATTTTTTCCTATTTTTTTATTTTATTTGATCCGTTTTCACGTATACTGTGCGGATCCCAGCATTTCTCACATCCAATTCGTTTCCTTCCACACCTCGTCCAGTAAGGTCTTCCAAGTTTTTACGTGCAGGCTCGGTTGCTCTTTGAGGATTTTCGTTTTCATCTTGAATGTCTTAGAATGCTGGTCGAGCAATTCTTCCTGGAGTCCTGAGATAGCTGGGCCAGACCGTCCCGAATTAGATTGCAGAGTTTTTTTCCCAGATAAGTCCGATACCAACTTCCCGACCCCAGGAGGATGAGAGACTTGGTTGGCCCGGAACGGAATCGAACTAGAACCATGCTCGCGGTGACGGATATCAGTACCACTGTGCTATCCGCTCTCTATATATACACATTAGTAGGGTGAGAAGTACATGTAAATTGTGGCTTCTTTCTCTAAGAAGGTCGGCGGTGATGTTATCGGATCCTGCAGCCATGCTTTTTTTTTCATGATTTCTATCGTAACTCGAGCCCTCGACGAAAGAATTCCTCCTGCAAAGCTCTTCCTCAACCGGCATTTATTTCTGTGTTAAACATATTGTAGTAGGACCTACCTTCAATTTTCCTCTTTTTACAGCGGTTCGTCGACGTTGATGGAGCTGTCACTTGAGTGTCTTTATTGAGAAATTGAGGGAAATTTGGTGTAACTTTTAGGTCCTTCGGCAAATAGCTCTTATTCTTCGCTTGCTTCTCCTTTTATCTTTCGGGCACTTTTGGATAGGAATCCGTTCAAAACGTTCTGTTCATGAACAGGTAGGCTTTTTCTTCGTGCTCGATGACATGACTTTTTTTCAGCTTACAGATGGATAGAATCTTGGCACAGAGAATGCGGTTGTCGGAACGAGAAAGAATAGCTGGACTACCCAAATGTCAACTATGCACGATCTTCTGTTTGTCGGGATATGGTCGACCTCCATATGAGTCGTGCCGTTAGGAGATTTCGATGTCCAGCGGCGGCCTTCTTTCTTCTAGAAAAACGATCTTCCATGGAAGAGACGTGCTGCAGACATGAATCCTGCGAGCCGGTTTTCATTCTTATTTCTTTCTCCTAATCCAAAATTTCCGATCATGTAATCGCTGTCGTTGGCTTTTCCTATTCTAGCGCTGAAGTCTCCGACAACAAATTTATAACACGCTTAACCACTACGGACAACGTCCTCTAACTAATAATAAAGCGCATCTAGTTCGTACTCATCAGCTGCATCAGTCGCTGATTCTGATCGGGGTGAAATTCTTAAAACGTTTCGCTGAAAATGGACGACAGCCATGAAAGAGGAAAGGATATGTGCAAACCGACAAGAGACATTGGACGAATGTGCAACAAAGTTTAGGCCAGCGAAATTTCGTAACGAAACCTTTTCTCCGTGGGTGACAAGCACCTCTTTTCTTTGATTAGCTTATGTCGTTCGTCTTGCTTTTCGTTTCATGTAGGGACGTCATATGGAATTTAAAGCGATCGACGGTTTCAAGGACATGAAGATCGGCTCCTGCAGATAGTGTTTCGGCATCATACGTGTAGAGTAAGAAACCATCTCCATAGCGTATCGGGGTTGTTTTCGCCAGATCTGGTTCCAGTGACGCCCTGCGTAACCCTAGATTTTGTGGCCTCTCACCGATCGTCTCATCAGCTGACGTCATAGACGGGACCACTCAGTGTTCGGAGCATAAGGCTGGCCTATTGCTGACTGAGCAACTTCATCCTTCTTGGAGTCCTGACCTAACTTTGCAAAGGCGTATCCAGGTTTTCACCACGATGTGGATCCAAAGAAAGTATCTTTTCGGCGAGAATTCCTTCGCTCGGTTATCCTACTATTAGTTTGTAAGGATGAAAAAAATGACCGGTCGCTCAAGGATGAACCATGTGTAAGCCGAATTTTCGAAATATATATACACATATATATATATACATATATATAATATAGCCATCTCTTATTTAATGCTTATTCTTTTTTCACAGCAGGGTATGATGTGAAATATAATCACAATCACAACGTTGCTGAGATATTTGCAAAACTCTGGACCGCAGGTGTCTATGGTGGGGAACGAACGCGCTATTATCCTTTCCGGGGAGTAACGCGTTCACCACCACACCATGCGGGTCCTTTGCTTCGCACGTCTCTCAGCAGCTAATATCTCAGCAACGTTGTGGTTGTATTTCGCTTAGTAACCTGCCATGAAAATTATAGAAGGCAGAAAACAAAACGTTAAACATTATAATCACAATGTTGCTGAGGTAATTGCAAAACTCCTTCCACATGTGTCTGCGTTGGGGATAGAACCCACCATTACCCTTTCCGGGGACTAACGTGTTTATCACTACACCATCCGGTTCCTTCGTTTCGCCTTTCTGTCCTGTATTTTAACTACGGCTGCTGTTTCATGTATATATATATATATATGTACGTTTATATATATATGTAAATATATATATGTGCAGATGTTCTTTATGAATGTCGTAGAATGCTGATCGGGTCAAATCTCCTTGCAATCTTAAATATAGCTGGGCTAAGGCGGTCGCAAGAGGATTGGAGCAGGGCGTCAGGAAGAGGGTCGAACAAGCGCCTTTGTTTCGTGAACGACGGTGTATCTACCCACTGCGCTAGAAGCAAAAGTCATCCGAAAATTTGACGAATACTCGGCAATAAGATTCACTATTTTCATCGACCTCTTCGATTACTAGCACCCAGTTGGTGTTCCCTCCATACATTTTATATTACCAATCTTCTCATCTACTTTGTAGGTTCCAGCACTCTTTTTATTCCATTCGTTTTCTCGCATCGGTCATGCACTAAAGTCTTTCAGGCTTCTAACTCTTTGCCTGTGGGCTTCGATTGCTGCTTGAGATTTTCCTTACGTGATGAAAGTCGTTGAATGCTTGTCGAGTTTATTCTTCCTGGACTCCTGAAATATTTAGGCTATTTGGCTATTTATTGGCTATTATTTGGCTATTATTTGGCTATATTGGGCTTTAGGCTATTTCCCATTTGGATTACAGAAGGTGATCATTTCCAAGACAAGTTTGGTACAAATTTCTAAACGCTTATAGGTTAAGAGAATTGGTGCATCTTATTCTCGATAAAAAGCACGATGAAAAGCACTGAGAATGTTTTAAATAGTTGCTAAGTAACTTGAAAGAACTTCTAGGTGTGCAATCCTTTATCACTGCATTACCATGATGTCTTTGTTATACGCTGTAATTCATAACGTAAATATGGCGAATCCTAAAGTGAGAGTGAATTCCATATTGACATCAGGAAACCCAGCTACATGTACATCATTGTCGACGTCTACCGTTATCGCAAAGAGAAACCTGATCACAAGATTACAAACCCTTTCTAGGATACACAAAGGATGATGTATGCCAGTGGTAAAAGGGGGAAACGCTCTGATACCGCTTTAACAATTGCGTGGCGACATACCCCTCAAATGGAATTTGTGACGCTAGTAGGAAAATTGGAAGAAAAAACTAATAGAGAATTCTTATATCATAAGTTCCATTTTCACAAATGCTGTCCCTTTATTTCTAAACAACACTTGATATATCTTTCACGTTTTATATCATTTATGACGTAAGTTCAGCTACACATATTTTGATAACGATTGTATTGTATAACGGCCATTTAGTCAAATGCCAATTAATCTCTTGGGATACTTTGTTTCCCCAAGACGATCTTGTGTCATCCACTAGCAACAACTTGTGTACATATAGCACATAAGCGATGATTTGACCTCATGAAGTGATATCTCAGGGTTACAATAGCCGGCTTGACTCCATGTGAGGTTACCTCACATCCATTGGTATATTTTGACTCACAGATTTCTTCTGCAATATTTCTTACGCTCAGTGTACAGCTTATCGAATACAGTTGTTTTAGCGGCTATTGTCTATAGAAAGCTTCTCTCTAAGCTTAATAATTTAAAGAAACTTTTTCGGACGAATTTATTTCGTCCACGATAGAGCGTTTCCATGAAGACACCTCTACTTTGGCGCTCGGAGGCAACTTGTCGCTACGCTATAAGATGGTAAATAATTAAGGAGATTTGTGTTTATCAATTCGCAATAACTGATGTTTCGACTCTTTTGCCTTCAATAGAGCCGTTTTGTTCTTCGTAAGTCTTCCGTATATTTGGTGAAGACCAGCCGCACGGAATCTTGCGTGGGTGAGGAATATCATTCACCATTTGTTTCTCACCTGTGTAAAACTCTGTGCGACAGATCTCTTCCAAATAACTGGAATGCTTACGAAGAACAAAACGGCTCTGAGGAAGGCGAAACCGCCCAAACGTAAACTGTTGCATATTAATAAATGTTGTAGTGATAAACTCACGTTTGCTCATCAATAAAACTGCGAATTATTGATCAGTGTCGAGGTTAAGAGGAAGTCAGTCCTGGGATACGGAGAGGTGCATTGGTGTAAATTTACCCTAGTTTTATATTCGAAACTATTTATCGTAAGAGTAGTAGTCGACCATCATTGTGTCACCACACAGTGCGTCTTGTTTCGAACTCTTGGCCTTACATCCCATTGATCTTAAAAATATGTTGTGATTGATTTACTTCACAAAACTCTTGAAATTGAGATGACTTGCATGCCATCTGGTATATTTGTAATCTACATCTTCACATATATGACGGCGCGCGATTGGGACAGTGGTAGTGTGCGGTTTATTACGCAACAGATCATGGTTCCATCCCTCATCAGAACAACCAACCTCCAATTACTGTAGTCTGAGAGTTGCTGCAAAACAACTCCGGGTAGCTCAATCCTATCTGTAAATCTAGGAACGTTGATCAACGGCATCCCAGCATTACACGGAAACCGTATCGATCAACAATCAACGGCATTCATAAAAAATCAAATCCATTCATTTCTCAAGCAGCTGAACCCACAACCACATATGAAAACTTTCGTAGATGATGGATGTGAGGAGACGAATCGAACGAAGGAATTGATGGCGTTTGCACATGGAGTGATGTTTGGTAATGTGAAGCTGAAAACAAAGTGTACAATCGCTATATTCAGTCCCTATACTTTGCAATAAAACGGCACGTATGGGGCAGTGGTCGCAGGCGCCCTGCAACACACACGTGGAATCGATCGCTTCTCCCATGGCCCACCAAACCCTCCATCCCTCCGGAGTCGATAAATTGGTACTAGACTTGTCTGGGAGGATAGCAGCACTGGCTCGAGACATCGGTAGGCCACCATGAGTCATTTGTTGTAGTGGCCAGATATGCATTCAATCACCTCCGAACGATACTTAATAAAGTCGAATTCATGGCGGATCCCTCAGGAATTGATTAAAGCCAAGAGCTTTATTCTTTTTCTTATCCTCTCGTCGTAGTACAAGGAAGGTTCTTGGTGCACTCAAAGTGGTTAAGCGATAAAGAGGTTGTGTTTGTCAATTTTTGAGGGATCTCCTTGCATTCGAATTCTTCATGTATTATAAAGCAGAATAAATGCACATTTGGCCTATACAACTACTTGAAGGGCTGAATATAGTGTTTTATTCTCGCAGACAAATCTGGCATCAATATGCCAACCACAGATAGACGAAGAGTTTTGTTTACCCAAAGAGCGAGAGCGAACCAGCGATACCGTGTATTTTGCTGGGCTCCTCTAACAACTGCAATACACGCACTGTTTTCAAGGGTACTAAGATGAGAGATTGGATCCATAAGTTCTTTTAGGCAAGGCCCATCTTGTAAAGCCTTAATCCTAAATTTAGGGAATGAAATCCGAAAGCCAACGAAATTTGGGACTTTTAGTTCATTCGCAAGGCCTTTGAAAAATATCGCTTGCTGATATTTCTTCACTGAAAAACACAACCAGTTTACATTTTCTAAGATTGTTGAGCCTAAACGAGGTTCATACGAAATTTTTTCGGCTGATGTTTGGGTGTCATCTTCAGCGCCGATTGATCCGAGTCGCCTTTCCACAGACGTTCATTCACGCGATGTGATTGTCCGCATCTGTGTCTTATAGAATTTTCTGTAGCGAAGGTCATATCGAATGCTTTTAAAGCACGGGCACAAAAACAGGGACACTGACGAGAGGGATTCCCATTCTAGCGGTGCTCCACTCCGCAAAATTCGATTCGAAACGACTACGAACAACCACATCGTGAGGAAAGTAGCACTGACGATCGAAACGGACCAACCAGCTCTGAAGAAAACGAAGACGTGGCAAAGCTGGCTGGATAAAAATTCCATAACAACTCCGTGTAAAGTGAATAATCTTGAAAGACATTGATTATTTATGCCGAGGTTAAATAATGGTTGGGTTTGAAAAAGAATCGATTTATTCAAAATTTCTATGACAACGCTAAGACAGATTATGTTTTAAAGCCACCAAAGGCCGTATCCATTTGTTTGTTTTCATGTGCTCATGTTCTACTTTTGTTACTGTGTTTCTATTCCAAAACTCTCTACCTGATACGCTAGTGGCACTTGCCGCAGGCGATTATCAAGTTGGGTTCAATCCCATAAAGTAGAGACGCAACTGAAGCAGACAACTCGTATAGAATAGAAGGGAAAAACATGCTCAGCGGAAATAATTACTACATCTAGGGCATCAATAGAAACGACTTACACTTTGAAGTTTTCAATAGGAGCCCCATTTGTTTCTCTGCTATGTCAGAAATGATAGATTTGTCTTCATAGCGGTCTTACGTTTCAAAATCTACCCGTGACTTGCTGTCAGCATGCCCTCTCAGTAAGTAATCTCATATTACAAGGTCCCGACTGGATCAAACCCGATTACTTGAATCACTTATTAACAGACCTCGGTAACAGATAAGCACTGATTTTCGTACGTAATTTATCACTATGCAGTATTTTTAGCCAATAAAAAGCAGCCAACACCATACTGCTTTACAAAAATGGAACCCTAGGTGATGCCAGCGGCGATTTTCCAATCTGCCTGCGTATGTGGTTTGTAATAAAACTGCATTAGCCAAACAAAGAATGTGAATGACATAACGAAAATAGTGCTCACAGAAATGTCACAAGAGTTAGGGAGGCGTCTTCTATAAAAACACTGTCGAGGGCGGCTAGTTCATTGGAGGGATGCTCCACCACTCCACAGGATTCGACACGATTTGACTACGAAGACCCACATCGCGGAAAGCAATGGGTGGTTAATCGACCCCAATCATTTCAACTACGAAAAAGAAGAGGGCGCCGAGACGTTGACCGATTAATGTTTTATAACAACTTATGCTATATTATTAATGAAACAAAAACTCTGCTTAAGGAGACTGGTTCATCTCACTTTCGACAACTTCAGAATGACTTTTCCTTAATTAAGACAGAAATTTTGTTCAACGGAAAATCAGGGAAGCTGCCGTAAGGGTCAAGATGTCGAAAATCAGTTAGGCAGGGCACGTAATGCGTTTAGTGACAACTGCTGGATAACAAGAACTAGACAATGGTCAGACTTTTTCGCCATGAAAAAATTCTTTTTATATCCCTTGATCTACTAAGGTTAACTAGTCAACTGTGGAACGTAAGAGCGAGTGGGTACTCTTCTGGCGTCTGCTTACATGCTGAATGGTTGCCAGCAAGAAAGGTAATAAGGGTGATATTTTTCCTTATTTGCGACAAGTATGAATTTATGTCGCGCCATGCGTAAGAGCCTAAGTAATGTGTCGTTCGTACTGCAGGGTGATTGGTTGTTATTTATATTTTGTCGTCAGAATTGCGATTTAGGATTTGATTTCCAAAAATTCCCATGAAATTCAAGATTTTAATGGTTAAGACACTTTCATCGAAATATGAAATGCATGGCTTTGCTATTACTTTCTGTTTCACTTGCTTGGCCGATCGTTGAAATCTCTGTGTTTCAATCCAAACGTTCTCATTTGATTTCCTCAGCAACCAATACGCTTTTTTTTTCAACTTAGTTTCTCTACTGATGTTTGGTACTTACCAGACGCTCACCAATACATGACACTCAGCTGGATCTTTGAGAGACCCAAGTAGCTTCATGAGTTGCGCGAGCTCCGGCAGATTTTCCATTCTTACCGCAATGATGGCCTACTTCGAGCTCGGTTATCTCCCCGAGGAGCTTCTCGTGATCTATAAATCATTTCCAGCTTCGGATCCAGCTGGCTGGAGTATAAAGGAGAGAAATCTGCCCATAATTTAGGTCGTTACCGTCTTTGTGTTTCGTTTACATTCGTTAGGAGTCTACTGCACTCTTCATCTCATCCATCTGTTGTCGACCGATGAAATCTGACTTTAAAGACCAACTAAAGTTTTCCTCACAAGCGTATCGTTCCTTGTAACGATGACGGTATAGTTTTCAGAGAAACTACCTTGTCCACTTTGTTTTTATTTGTGAGGACTTTAGTTCAGAATAGATCGCATGATCTCTCATTAGCTAATGAGTAAAACTGTCGACGTATTGAGATGTCATTTGTGGTCTCATCTGTTCAAAATTTCCCGCACTTTTGGCGCAAACGATTCTCGATTATTTGTCGACACTGTTATTTTATGACATTCTTTATCTCAACTGAATAGCGTGCCAGAAATTTACAGCAATGCTTGAAATAATATTTATTGCAAAATTGGTGTGTTGTATAGGTCAACTTTGGCCAGGCTGACCTCGGGACTCCGTGGAAACATAGTGGCTAATCCAACAAAACATGTGGATTACGCCAGAGCAAGCACAGTCAGTGAAGACTGGCCGCCTAAGTATCCTAAGTAAGTAAGTATGTTGTAAAAGTCCTTGAACCGAAGAATTCAAGTGCATATGGGTGCGCTTGTTGCAAACTTTTCTAATCTAAAAAAGAACACGCATATTTTTGCCAACAAAGTTTATTTCTTTCGGTAATGCAGAATTCTGAACCCCAGGAAGTGCTAAATTTTTCGTAGTCCTCCTCAGTAGCCGTTTTTTCACGAATCTCTTTCTCGGCAAGCAGTCATGGAGGTTCTCGAAAAAAAAGGCAATCGGCTGTTGAGAGGGGTCCGTTGAGTACGTGACTGACGTGTAGTCTCGTAACTCAATTTTTTTTACTTTAACACGGTTGATTGAGCAACATGCAGTCAGGCGTGCTCTTACGACAAAACTAGGCAATTTCATTAGTGTATCACTCAATTCGGATAGTTCAGTTTTGGCACATTTCGTCGCCTGGTTAAAAACACCACTCTATTGTAATTGTTTATGAGATTGAAAAGGAAGAAGATATACTGATGGCTTCGAAAGTAATTATACCTTTGTAATGAGCTAGAAGTTAGCCTTCGAAAATGTTTCGGCCTATCACGTACTCAACCTTATAAATACGTTACCACTAGTAATACGGAGTTATTTTCGCTGTACTTTCAGAATGGCTCTATTGTACTAACAAAGCACAGAACAGAATCTATAACGATATCTTTTGACTCAATTTCAGTTCATGGGCCACTCTTTTATCGAAGCCATTTCTTAATGCTCCCACACTGTTAGGTTGTTCAGAAAGCGTTTCTTTAATACCTCTGCTCTTATATAGGTATGTATAGGACCTGCTGTATTTCAGAAATCATCGAATGAACATGATTAACACAATGTTACGCGCTATAAAGTGGTATAAAGGATAAAGAATAAAGCTCCCAGCGTTGATCAACCTCTGAAGGATGCGCCATGCATTCGACTTCACCAAGTGTCGTTGGAGGTGATTGAATGCATATCTGGCCCTTATAATAACTCGCGGTAGCCTATCTACCGATTTATCGCACCAGTGATGCAATCCTCCCAAACAAGTGTGGTACCAATTTGTCGATCCCGAAAGGATGGAAGGCCTGGTGGGCCATGGGCGCAGTTGGCGATCCCACGTGTGTGTTGCACGGCGCCTCCGACCAGTGTGCAACGTGCTCCTTGTAAAATGGTACATAATATGAAAACATGTGCATAAATTGCTAATTATATACAAAGCTTGAAAACTCGAAAGACCGACTTTCTATGAACCTCGGCATAGATAGTTGATATATTTATTATGTGATCTTATAAACTGATCTTCTTAAGCTGACGCGAGGTTGGTACAGATCTTCTTTGTCGTTGTCGTTGTTTTTGATGTTATTGATCAATGGCTGACGTTTCGGCGACTTCGCCTTCCTCAGAGCCGTGATGTTACGTGCGGGTCCCGCGTCAGCTTGAGAAGATCAGTTTATAAGATCACATAAATAAATATATCAAAGCTTGAAAGTTTATAGAGGCAAAGTTGCAGTCTTTATACAGTTTTTACACAAATGTATGAATCAATGCCTATATGCTTGTATAGCCGGTCTTTTGATGCTGTGGTGAGCAAGAGGACTTCCTAATCTTTGGAAGCATGTAGCACTTCTCCGTTAGGATTACGGTACCGTGCCACGTAATGCCTAAAAACAGCACTTTAACGGAGCTATAAGACTTTAACAAGATTCGCACTTAAGTTTTTGATAAATACTGTTAAATAATCATTTCCTCCAAATTTGAACGATACGTTTTCCTTACGCTGAGACCGGAGTAAAATTGGCGTTCTGACCATGAGAACATCGCTTCATTGAATTTTACTGAAGGAGCTTAATTGGAACAAAAACATTCACACTTTAAAAAAATTTCCACTTATTCAGTAAATTATAAGGTTTCTTACCTTACCTTCATTGAATTTCGATTTTTTTTCATATTTGATCCGTCTTCACGTCTACTGTGCGGATCCCAGTACTTCTCGCATTCGATTCGTTTCCTCACATCCATTGTCCACGAAGATCTTCCAACTTTTACGTGTGGCTTCGGTTGCATCTTGAGGATTTCCATTTCATTTTGAATGTTGTAGAATGCTCGTCGAGCAATTCTCCATGGAGTCCTGGGATAGCCGAGCTTGAACGTTTCCAATTGGATTGCAAAGAATGATTTTTTTCACTAGGCAAGTCTGGTACCAATTTCCCAACCCCAGAGGAGTGAGAGACTTGGTTGGAACGGAGCGTAATCGAACTTGCACCATGCTCGTGGTGACAGACATCACCACCACTGTGCTATTGACCTCTTTTTTAAATTTAATTTGAGTCGAAATTAAATTTCAACTTAATTTAAATTATTTTATATTTATAGATTCTACAATCATTTTTTTCTATTTTTTTCGTGAACACTTACATCTTAAGCAACGAAGAGTGTGGAGAAGTCGGATTTCGCCCTGCAGAACACAATGATGTACCGAAATGGCTCGCCAGTGTGGACAGGTGTCCGCCTGTGTTTTAAAAAATTCGATAATGTATCGTGGTTATTTTAGATGAACCGACACCACGTATTGCGGACACCATCATTTCTTGGGTTTTATCCATTTCTTTATGTCGATCGCTCACGAAAGTCTTCTAAGTTTTGCATGTGCGTACGGCTACAGCTAGAGAATTTCGTCTTTTCCATGAATGTCGCTGATTGCTGGTCGAATTGACTTTATCTGGAACCTTGGGATAGTTCTGTTACAGCGTTCCGAAGTTTTCACCACAGGCTGTGGCCAGCGTTGTAAATTAAAGGGAGCCAGGTGCTCTTACACGAGTCTAGTACCAATTTTCCGATCCCGAATAGATGAAAGGCTTAATAAGCCACGACCCGAGTGGAACTAGCACGTTGCCTATAATGATGAGAATTTCTACCATTGTACCATCCTCCTCTAATCATAATCATTTTTTTTTTGCTTTATACGACCCGCCTTCACGTCTACTGTGCAGATCTTAGCACGTCTCATATTCCTTTTGTTTCCTTGCATCCATCATCCTCAAAGGTTTACCAACGTTTACCTGTGGTTTCGGCTGCTGCTTGAGGACTTTCATTTCATCCTGAACGTCGTAGAATGCTGGTCCTGCATCACTACCATTGTACTATTCTCCCACTTTTTATCGCGATAAAATTTTCAAATCCCAGCTTTAAGAATTTCGAAGAAATTCGTTTAAAATACGTATATTTATAATTATACATATTTTCTACTGTGGTAAAGCTAACCAGGCCTCCTACTCCTCCGGCATCGGGGAATTGCTATGGGAATGGTCTGCGATTCTCCCTTCCAATTAACAAAGGTTGCTACTGCATCTTGTGGAGAGCTGGGAAACCCATAGCACGTCTATCCCAGAATTCCTTGAAGAGTCAACTCGACCAGAATTTAACAGCGTTCATGGAAAAAAGGGAAAATTTCAAGTTACAATTGAAACCATGCAAAAATCCGGAAATCTTCGTAAATTATGGTTGAGAGGAAACGAACGGAATAAAAGAAGTGTTAGAATGCATACGACACATAATTTTTGAGCACGCTGTAAATAAAAGTAGCATATGTATATATGTGCATATATAATCCTTAAAATGATAAGGTAGATTCTCCTTTAAAAGTTGTTCAAATGCTCAAGTTTTTCCACGCTTTATCGAAATTTTATCCCCTGTTTTTCATGAAATAACACTGCCTTGAGCGAAAGAAATTACGAAAAGAAAACATGAAATACTAAAACTTTATTTACAAAAACGATGCTCATTCCTACTTTTTACCGATTTTAGACCACTCATGGCAGTTGTTGTAGGCTTTGCTTCTTTAACATTTTCCTATTCTCTAGCTAAATAGTGACGTGAACAATGATACCTTACGACATTTTTGTACTAACTCTTTATCTTTTTCTACTCTTTCCGTTTTACCTACCGCTAGTTCCTCCTTTTTTTGTCACTGCTGTTCTAAGGATTCGCGTGTTGCAATCCGTTACCAGTCTTTTTCCATTCATTTCTAATTAATATCACCTTCAGTTCGCTGTGGTTTTAATTTTCAGTTTGCAGGCACTTCGAACGAAATGCATGTCACTCTCCAATTCGCCTTCGCATGCGCCCTTGTCGCCGTGCTCAGTAAATGATTTAGTTTTGTTATTGCTTCTGTTTTTACTATTATTATCAATTCTTATCACTGTTTTTCTTATTATTGGGGCCTGTAGCTTAGTGGGTATAGGTGCCCCGTGGAACATACTTGGTCATTACTTCGATTTCGCGTTCCGAGTTTAGAAACCCTATCATGGATAAGGGTCTTCAGATTGGTACCAGACTTGTCTGGAAGGATAGCAGCACTGAACTGGTGCGTCGATAGATCACTGCAACTCATTGTATAGCCCAAAGGTCGACTGCATGGCGCATCACTCAGGGGTTGATCAACTTCAAATGCCTTTTTATTTAACATTTAACTTTTAATTTATATGACCAAACTTCAAATACTGTGTGGACTACTATATTCCTTTTATTCGGATAATCGTCTCGCATCCTCCAACCCTCATCGTCAATGGACTTGCGTATTGGCACGGTTGCTCCTTGAAGATCTCTTCTTTCCTATGAATGTTGTCGAATGCTGGTTGAGCAAGCACTTAAAATCCTAGCATGTTGTGCTAAGACAGCCGCAGATCTTCACTACAGATTGCGACCTGCATTTATCTTTCAGAGAGTCGATATTTTTCAGTTATGTTACCAACACCAATTTTCCAACCTCGCAGGATGGGAGGCTGTGCTAGTCCAGGAAGATGCTAAACCAGTGGCCATGCTCACCATGAACGGCATCTTTAACCGCTGAGCTTTCCTCGTTTTTAGTTGATATAAACGGGAGAACAACGCTTTTAAAACTCTAAAGTTCACACTAGATGGAAAGTGAACTTAAAATTGCCGAAGGAGCATCCTTCACATTTTCGTCAAAGGAAACTGATGAGAGTAATGGAGAGCTTTGAGTTCATTTAATGTATTTTTATACTTCTTGGTAATTTACAATTTCTATAATTTCAAACTATCGAATTTCTGCTATCTCTTTTAAATTTTATAATAGAACCTCTAGAAACTTGATTTCTTTCCATTTATAACGTTTTTCGCTTTTTTCACTACTGCGATATTTACCTTTTGCAATACATCTAGGGTGTGGACTCGCAAAATTGGCGCCGCGGTAATCACAAACACAATGATGTGACTTGTAGGGCGATACAAACAGATTTACGATAAGATACATATATATACAGATGTTTTCTCATATTTACTCCACTCCTTAGCTCTACGTCAAAAACATTCTGGGCTTTCATTGCAGTATTAGCCGCTCCGCCGTTGCCTGTTGTGCCATCGCATGCGTGCAGCTCCGAAGATCGTATTCAAGTGCCCTGCATGTGCTGTAAGAAAGATTGCTGGTATTCGATTGCTGCTGTAAGTTCCTCCGCTTACGAAAAAAATATGAAGCAAAAACTAACTATTAATAAAAAATTCTTTGATGGTTATGTATCACATCTTTTTAACAACCCATGCTTATTTCAGTCCTTCTTTAATTATTCGTGTTGTTCCTTTCAATGGGCTTTTTAAACAAAGGTGTATAAGAGCCACCTATCTTTTATAACGGGGAGTTTTCGTCTTTTTTTAATGTAATGACCGTATGCCTAGGTGTTTAATATTAGCTGCATCACTTGGATCACATGTTGTCGTTTTGATCGTCTAGTGACGCTAGCGGGCGCCAATAAACCTTCCTTTTCTCCCTGCCGCGCGCACGAGAAGTCCAGTCGGTCCTGTTCGCTCTTGGGACTCGCTGAGTATCATATCTTTCTACGAAATGTCTTTGTTGAGCTGATTCGAGGCTGGTATAAGTTGTCGTTAGCGCTGTTGCTGTTGTTCACTGGCTGACTTCTCGGCGACATCGCTTTCTTCAGAGCCGGGTTCTTGTGTGTGGAACCAGTCGTGCGTTGATCAAGTTGGATGACACGCAACAACACGGTGCTGAAAAAGGCGAAATTCTCGAAAGGTCAAAGGAACACCAGCGACAAGTTATACCAACCTCGCATTAGTTCAACAAGCGCAGTTCGGATGCATGTATGGAATGTATTGGAATGTCCGTGCACGCATTGAAAATTTACGTCGAGGTTTGTAGAATACTGGCCTTTTGAGTCATCATATCTTTTTTCCACGGTTGTCGCGAAGAACTGGGACTATTGGAACCGTGGTTTTTCTGCAGTACGTTTAACATCCCGAGGAAACCAGTCTTTTGTTCATCGCTAGTCGTTCATACGCATTACGTGTGCGGCCATCCTTATCTTCGACAGTTTGGCGCAGAGAACGGCATCTTTGATTTTTGATAGTTCGCGTAGATAGAAGTTTCGAATCCCTTTTTTTGCTTTACTTACTTGTGTGAATCGGGATACTCCTAGCATCGTCCTTTCGACTGTGCGTTCGATAACGCTGAGTAACCTTTCATCCTGCTTAAGCAGCGACCAGGTTTCTGACGCATACGTTAGGGCAGGAAGTACAGTCGAGTCGAAAACGTGAGCACGAAGTCGGGTGTTCTTTGTTCTCTTCACTACATCCTCGATACTCTTGAAAGCTCCCCAAGCCGCTCGTTTTCTTCTGCTCAGCTCTGGAGCTAGATCGTTCATCATATTGATTTTCCGACCTAGATGTAACTGGAGCATTCGGAGATATTCTTCCCGTTGAGCGTGAATGCGGCATGCGAAACCAATCCGTTCTTCATGAACATCGTTTTTGCGAGATTTAGCCGGAGAGCAATCTTTCCACAGGTGTTTTCAAAGTCGGCGATCATTCGTACCGCCTTTCTTGTGTTTGGTGTTATAAGAATGACCCCATCAGCAAAGCCAACATGGTGTAATGGCCTGGATTTCTACTCCCATTATGACCCATTCCAGTACTCGAAAGTTGTTCTCGATGGTGGCAATAAATAATTTTGCCGAGATAGTGTAGCCTTCTCTAACTCCTCTTTTGACATTAATGATAATATCGTTGTAGAACGGTGATAACTCGGCTGTGAAATTTTTGTACAGCTCACGAAGAATCTTTATGTACTGAATAGGGACTCCTTGAAAATCAAGGGCTTCCGTGACTCCTTCCATCTCAATTGAATCAAAGGCCTTTTGTAAATCGATGAAAGTGAGACAGAGCGGTCTTTTGTACTCTCGCGATACCTCAATGAGCCTTGTTACCGTTTGGATATGGTCCATCCTACTAAATCCTCTTCGAAACCCTGCTTGTTCACATGGCTGTCCTTCGTCTAATGTTCTATCAATCCTGTTTAGGACGAGTCTAGTGAAAACTTTGTAGATGACAGACAGCAAGCAGATTGGGCGATAGTTGCCGATGTCGTGGTGGTCACGCTTTTTGAGCAATAGCACTGTCTTGCTGGACTTCTACTCAGTGGTGACCATGTATCCAGAAGGGTAGCGTGTGAATTGCTGGGCCAGTGTGTTTACGAGGACTGGCAGAAGGTTCTTAAGGTGTTCAGATCTTGTGCTGTCCGGACCTGGTGTGGGTCAATTTTTCACAGACCTAACAGCATGTCGGATTTCGAAGGGTTGAACTGGAAATACGGTATATTTGCCATTTCCACTCTTCTTTACTTCGTTTGAGGGCAGAAGGACGTGGCCATTGAAGAGATCTGAATACTAATCCTCAATGATTTTTTCCATTGCGTTTCTGGAAGCTGTAACTATTCCGTACGGCCGCCGGAGTGCAGTCACTTTGGGTTTGTATTGGGCTTCTGCTGTTTTCTGTTTAAGATCGTCTTTTGTCACCTTCCTACATTGTTTTGCAAGTTCGAACGACAGTGTACGGGTTCTTTTCTAAGTGGCGCGAATCCATTTTGGCGTACCAGCTCGAGTGTTTCAGGAAAAAGACGTCTCTTAGTGAATTTCGAACTCCCAGCTTTCATAAAGCTAACGTGAAGATGTTGAATAAACCGATCGCATTCCTCATCGATGTAATCAATAACGATATATTTCCAAGATCCAACTGATGAACTAAATAAACCCAATTTCGTTATAGTGTTGGGACTTTTTTCAATTTTGCGGCTTCTCATATTTCCACGAGAAATGAAATTTTGCACGAAGGAGGTTGTGGTCCGATCCTGTGTAGAATTTTGGACAATAGCGACATCGTTGGGCAAAACCTTCGATTTACTATAATGCAGTCTATTTTGCATTCAAACGCTTCGACTTTCCCTTTGTCGTAGTTAGATGTCAGTGCGTAAATGACGAAAGTTGTCAAAGCTGGTATCGATCCACGCCTCTTCAAGTGTTCAATCTGGTTTGTTGTTCAAATGATTTGATGTTCATGGCCGAACTCGTGTTAACGGAACAACGGCGCCACTAACTCCTCTGTTGTCGCATGTTACGAGGAACACTTCCTCTGCGGTGTCATAGACGATGTCAAATGGGTGGCTTGTTCTCGTCTCGGCCAGCCCGACGACGTCGCACCTTATCTTTCTTGGTTGCGTGATCAAGTTTACCATCGAGCACTCAGATGCAAGTCTACGCACATTGTAGGTACAGATTGCCACCGTGGTCGTTTGCGGTTTAAGCAGCCTAGAATGGTCTTGAGGCTTTAGTAGCCTCTCCATATTCGTCTTTTCCTATGGTACCGAATTGGGAGCTATTTCTACATCAGGGAAGTGTAACTCACTTATATTACCGTACTTAACTGTTTGATACTCACGCATAGCTTGCTGAGTTCTAAACATGTGGGCTGGGTATAACCACGGATAGGTTGCCAGTCTCTCCCAGACTGAACATGGAATTTATTTGTTGTAGGTGACTCCCCATCGTTTCCACATAATTCCTTGTTACTTAATCTTAGGCTTCAGACCGAATTGACTCGTAGAATAGAATACGCATAAACGAGAGCATACCCACACACGTATGCATGAATACGTCCTCGTAAATGCAGAAGGTGGTGGGGCGGATAGTGGAGTGGTAGTGATGTCTGTCGTAACGAGCATGGTGTTAGTTCTCCGCTTTGGGTCAACGAAATCTCTCATCCCTTCGGAGTCGCGAAATTGATACCTGGCTTGTCCGGAAAAAAAATCACTCTCTGCAATCCAATTGGGAACGCTTCATCCTGGTTATCTCAGGACTACAGGAAGAATCAAGTCGACCAGCATGCTGCGACATTCAAGATGAAGTGAAAAATCCTCAAGTAGTAACCAAAGCCACGTGCAAAACTTGGAAAATTTTCGTGAATAATGGATGCGAGGGAACAAATAAAATATGGGAAGTGCTGGGATCCGCACAATAGACGTGAATAAGGGCCATAAAGAAAATACAGAAGGTATGTGTCAAATCGGCGCGGCACAAACACGGAGTCTATCCCCTGGATCTACTGCGTCTCAGAGAAGCAAAGGTCGCCGCAATTAACCCTCCATCTTCCACCTAGGGAAGTGCCACGTTTCCGCGCGACTAATCGGCATGAGATTGCTCTACGAGGGAGATCCGTGAGATAGAATGTACAAAAAAAACAAAAAGAAGATAAAAAAGAGAAATCTCTCGGCGTTTATCAATCACTGAGGGGTGCGCTATGCGTTCGACTTCATTAAGCATCGTTTGGAAGTGATTGAATGCATATATGGTCTTTACAATGACTCGCGGTGCCCTACCGATGTATCGAGCCAGTGCTGCTATATTTCCAAACAAGTCTGGTGCCAATTTGCTGACCCCATAGGAATAGAAGGCTTGGTGGGCCACGGGCGCGGGAATCAACTCCACATGTGTGTCGAGAATGTATAAGAGTATTAATGTTATATAGCCGAAGCCGACGATGTTGGACGTGTGTGCTTATGGCAACGTGTGTATTCTCGTAGTGCGGTTGTATTTGGATTTTCGACAATTCTTGATCGTGGATTGGCCATGATTGAACCTGCTTTCTCATCCAGGTCCTTCTTTTTCCTATTTCATGCATTAAAAACATTTTGCACTTTCTTTCAGGAATTCACTTTAAGATAGATAACCGTAATACCTCATGGATGATAATTTCCTTTTTTGAGTTTTTTATTAAAAACAGTCTGGTATTTCCCACATTAGTTCAGCTCAAGATAACCTACTTGGCGCGTCGGTGTGGGTGGAGCTCTTATATGATGCCTAATTTTACAGCGCACTCACTATGAATAGATAACAACTTATATCGGCCCAATTGTACCAAGTGAACAGCTCCGAATCCTCCAAATTAATATCCTCTGTGCTTTTCCTCTTATAATTCGATTTTTCATGTATTTCGCTAAGATTTCCGTGGGTTTTTCTTTCCACGTATCTCTTGAGCTTTGCTTTTTCATGTGACTTTGGAAAATTCCGAACTAATGAAAACAACCCATCCGCTGTAGAACTACATTGCAGCCAACATTTGATGCCGACTTCGTAATATATAAACTATATCCCAGTGTACCTTTCTATATATATATACATATATACATATATATAATATGTTTTTGCCGGGCGCGTGTAACGCAGTGGCCGGAGGCGCCCTGCAACACACACAGGAAATTCATCTCCGCCCCCATGGTCCCCCAAGCCTTTCATCCCTCCGGGGTCGGCAAATTGGCACCAAACTTGTCTGGGACGATAGCACCACCGGCTCGATACATCGGTAGGCCACCGCAACCGCGAATCGTTATAAAGACCAGATATGCATTCAATCACCTCCAAACGATGCTTAATGAAGTCGAATGCATGGCGCGTCCCTTAGGGAATGATCTACTCCGAAAGCTTTATCCCTTATTCTTTTATATGTTCTTACCAGCTGGCCTTGTTGAGCTGATCTATATCCTGGCATTTTTAAGTACGTTCACTCCATAAAATAACCATGATGCATCCTAGTGACCGAATACGAATTTGAGATCAATTATTGACCAAAACTCACGTTCATATGTTTGACACATTGTAGACGATTTGTGTTTTTTGATAATTCCCAACAAATTTCCGATGAGTTAACTATCGCTATGTATTGCAGTGCGATTCCGAGAAACACCATCCACTGAGCATTTATCTTGATGAATAGTCGTCAGCGTTAGCCCCATATGCCATAGGATTTCCCACATGCGAGATTATATGGTTACACGATGTTTCATGGTGTTTTCTGTAAAGTGACGGAAAGTGTGCTAATTTAGTTGGTCTCTGCGTCAAGTCAGCATGTGGATATCGAAAATATTTGGAATAATGAAGCCATTAAATGTTAGAGACATCATAAATGAAAGGGATAAGCACATTCTCTGTTAACATCCACTTCATGCTCCATTGGCAGGCTTCCCTCATTGAGGATGTTGCCTTACTCAATACGTGAAACATTGAGCAAGGCAAGCGCTGTGAACTTCAGATAAATCAAAATAGGCTCCTAAATCGAAGCTGTAAAAAAATCCATGTACACAAATAGGTGATAGAAATGGGCTCGAATTTGTTGACTGAAACATACTTCGACCAATGTCTCCGAATGCTGTTTGCAGGCTGCAACGCACAAGTTAGGCCACGTGCCTGGAGAAGCGGGCGTGCGCGAGGCTCTGGCGACGCTGCACCTCATCCGCGCCTGCATGGTGACCAACTGCGCCTCCCAGTGCAAGTTCCAGCAGGCTGGGCGACAGAACGTCCTGCGCTCTCCACATGGACCTCATCGCTAGTGGTTCGCTAGACACTTATTTGTTGTCAGGTTGTCTGAGCCAACCGCTTCAACAAAAGTCGAGCAGAGTTCCTTTCAGCGAACACTGGCATTCTCATTGATAACGTGATTGCAGTCAGAAAAGCTATTATTTAGTGTGTTTTATGTGACAATATGATTTTCTTGAGAGGCTTATGTTATAACATTGTATTTGGGGAATTTTGAATAAACAAATGACTTTGCTTGTTTTTTGGATTTCTGTTATTGATTTGACTTAGCAGCGATTATCCCAGAAACATCCTAGCAATCGATACTTACCTAATTTTATACTTGCCTTACTCATTCTCACGTGTCGTTTCGATCCCATCAATCCTTCAATTCGTTTCGTTGCCTTGCAACTTTCATCCACAGAGATGGTCCTCTTCGGGTGTACATACGGCTGCAAGTTGAAGCGCAGTAGTGATTACTCTATGTGAGAATTCACTAGTGATGCCCTTTAAAAACAAAAATGAAGTCAACTAAACGGCTATTATCTCATTAAGATGCCCTCGTTCTCTTTTACGTAAAGTGTCTCGTCACAAAAAAGTAAGACAACCAATCCTGTGATGGCTCACTCACCCATTTTAGCTAGCAGCTAAAATTCAATGGTTTTTTTGTTGGCCCTTAATTTGATACAGTGGAGATATTTCCTTGCAGCAAGTCAACGCACAAAACTAACGCTTGTTCGGATGTCTTGCAAATCTTAAAAAATTTCGCCTCTTCATCGAGCTTCCCGTTCACAGCCGTCTATTGTGTAATACACGCTGCGCAATGCTGCCGTTCGCTCCCATACTGGTGCGTACCACCGACAAAACGTGTTCCCATCGTATTCGTTGTGAAAAAATTGCTAGCAAATTTTGTCCTGGTTGAAGAAACGCAAGCTTGTATATCGGCAGATTCGGGACCTTTACCGAAGGAACAACACGCAAGAAACGTTTTTATTACATGGAATCACAGAGTTTTTGCTGTATCACAGAGGATCATCATGTCGGTTTCATGCAGTAAAATCGCCCAGCAAACGATGACGGTGTGTAGCCACTGCAGCAAGTTGACCGTGGATATTTACAGACTTCTTTATTGCACACCTCTGTTTCGGAAGACGGCCTGAAATAAAGTTTATCTGAACCCAGTGCTCATCACATTTTGCAAAATGACGGTGCTTGCGATGGATTTGTTGTCGAGATTGTAAAAAACCAGTTCAACAAAGACGACAGTTATGCTTCCACTTCAATGTGAAGAAAATTTTCTCTGTATGGTCGCCGAAAACTATTGCATCATCGTAAGAATTTGTTTTACGTATCATACAAATCAATCTAGGAAGCGCATACACCCAGAAAGTAACAATAGGTGCTAACTTTCTTATCTACTGCCTACTCCAATTTTCACCGGCAGGGTATTACGTGAAACCAACCACAGTGATGCTGAGATATTTGCAAAATTCCGTGCGGTAAATGTCCACGGTGGGGAATCAACACGTTAGTACCCTTTCCGAGGCTAACGCGTTCGCGACCACACCACACGCTTCCTTAGTTTCGCCTTTCCCTCAGCTAGTTCTCTATCTAACAGTAGGTGTACTTGCAAATCAATGCTCTATTAAAAACGTTTTAGCTGCAAATATCACGCGATATCAATTTGTTCTATAAATGTGAAGTACCACGAATTTACGAAAAAGAAATATTTAAAACCGTCTCTACCTATGGCGCCCTTCAATTTTACATCAGTTAGGAAATCAACAGTTTTGGTAGCAGCGATCTCGAAAATACGCCGCTGTTGAACCTACTAGGAATAGTTTCGTACTTCTCTCATTTTTTTAGTTGCTCGTTTGTTTACTAGATAATGTTAGATTTATAAAGATTAAATGGTCGCCCATTTAGCAGTTTGTCTCATTTATACTTCCTCTCAACAATGTCAGTGTACCTACACCATGTCGTGCTTATTTAGCCTCGGCAACGGTATCGTTATAGTCGCTCTAAAAAAAATTTAAAAAATGTGATAAGAAATTGCTCACCCATTACATCTACACTCTGGTTTTGTCGTATTGCACTCTCTGAATCTTTGCCTGGTGCCACATGCTCCACAGTAGTCCGTACAGTTCGACCACTCCTTCCATTCGGCCCATTTTGAAGGCTCACATGTCAATCCCGTGGACACCTGTTTGGAATAGTGTTATAAATCTAAATTAATGGGTTTTATTAAGCCATATAGAGCAAATGTTTATGTTGTTTCTAAGAAATTCGGAATAATAAAGAGTCAATTGCATTTATTATTGATTGCATACCATTGTTAGAACGGTGGTTGATGAGACGTCCAATGACATCAGCGAAGCTTCTTAATTTTTTTACAGTTATAGTATGAATGTAATATTTTAAGTGAAATGAACAGATGCTCCTAAACTTACCTTTTTTTGAAGCACAACTCAAAGTTTCGACGGTTGCACCGGATGGTGTGAGCCACTTCGTCTGGCTGTTGCATACAAGGGTTAAATTCCTCTTGGCAGCGACATCTGTATGATTCTCACCAAGTGGCCCAATCCATGCCACCTCTGACTTCCGCTGTAACGACTGATATGGATTTTATGCGCCTTATTATCATTTGGAAAAGGTAATCCTTAAAAAAGTCTTTTATAAATTTATTATTAGACACTTTAGTGCCAGGTTAGGAATGACTAGCCAACGAAAATGAAAACATGATCATGGAAACTTAAAAGGCCGACTTTCTATAAGCTTCGGCATAACCAATCAATATCTTTGTTTATATGTTCTTATGAACTGTTCTTGTTTAGCTGAAGCGAAGTTGGTATAGTTGTCATAGTTGTCGTTGTTTTTGTTGTTGGTCGATGGCTGATGTTTCGGCGATTTCGCCTTCAGTTCATAAGAACGTATAAATAAATACATGATCATAAAATTTCGCATGCATGTTTGAAATGACAATGAATATGGTCTTTGCTAGATCTTTGCTCAAAAACTTAAATCAATTTTTTTCGAGAATAGAGCAAGTCACTGCTGTACGTGGGTGTCTCCTAACCGATACGATTAATATGGAGATCGGCCACATTCTCACAAGTAAAACATAATGTCTCTTTAACACCTGGGCTGCGGCATCATTGGGTACTAGATCCGATCACTTTGCCACCTTGTTCGAAGATTCCACTTAGTCAAACGGAGTCCTGCCAATGCCTCAGAAAAAAGACAAGGCATGGCGAAAACTTTCTCAAAAGAATTTTCAAACCGACTGTCATTTAACCTCGGTAATGAAATAATCAACATGTTTTCAAATTGTTGGGCTTACATGGTGTTGATAACATTGCTTATTTCGGCTAACGATTCGACGTCTTCGTCTTCATCAGAGCCGATGAATCGTGTCGGTGCTCCACAGCTGTTCGTTATCTCGATGTGGCGTCTTCGTTGTCGTATCGTGACGGGATCTTCTTTAGTGAACACCGCACGAATTATCAAGTAGTTATCAACCTCGCGTAAAAAAATTTTTCAAAAATTTAAGAACATTTTCAACGGAATCCGATTTTCATATAACTGGAAGATCAAAGAAGAGCCTATCGAAAGATATGAGAAAATTACTGAAGGAACTAAAACATTTGTCGAATACGGCTCATTTCCTCGAAAAAGGAGGTGAGATACGATTGCCTTTGGCGCCAACTAATCGGTTGAAAAGAGAACTGAAGCTATTGCACCTTCTTCGACACACTTAGCACAGCCTATGATGAATGTCAGCATTAGAAAACCTTCGTAGGAGAACTTACATCGGTACAGAAAAAATACAGAAAACAGCTCAGAAGAGAATCACTATAACGAATTGCCGTCAGCCAGCCCTAGCGGGAGGAATAATGGAACCACTGCCACTTCGCGCCATGACGCAGATTTAATCGTAGCGAAATTCAAATTCCGCACTAGCTCTTTCCGCTCTACAGTATCCGTCCCGGAACACGAAATTTACGCCGGAAAACAGTCATTTAATGCTAATTCTTCTCGAGATAAAATGCGATTAAAGAGGTAAAAATAGGTAAAGCTCCACGATCCAACAATATTACAACCGACTTCCTTCGAGCAGGTATCTGCCAACCACATGCACTGCTCGAAACCCGTATGTCGTCATATTTTCGAAAGGAAGCGATAGAAAACTATGAATAGTGAAATACAACCACAACGTTGCTGAGATATTTGCAAAAGTCTAGACCGCAAGTGTCTATGGTGGGGAACGAACGCGCTATTGTCTTTTCCGGGGAGTAACGCGTTCACCACCACACCATGCGGTTCCTTTGTTTCGCCTGTCTCTCAGCTATTTCTATCGATCTTTGCCACAGCAATCACCCGTCAGCGGGATTTATCTGAGGGGCCCAAATCGGCATAGAACCCAGTTAAGCTGCGGCTGTAGATGAAATCACAATGTTATACCTTTTTTATTTTCTGCCTACTATAATTTCGCGGTATGGTACTAAGCGAAATACAACCACAACGTTGCTAAGATATTTGCAAAACTCTGGACCGCAAGTGTCTATGGTGGGGAACGAACGCGCTATTGTCCTTATCGGGGAGTAACGCGTTCACCACCACACCATGCGGGTCCTTTGTTTCGCCTGTCTCTCTCAAAAGGTATAACATTGTGATTTCAACTACAGCCGCAGCTTAACTGAGTTCTATGCCGATTTGGGCGCCTCAGATCAATCCCGCTGACGGGTGATTGCTGTGGCAAAGATCGATAGAAATAGCTGAGAGACAGGCTAAACAAAGGACCCGCATGGTGTGGTGGTGAACGCGTTACTCCCCGGAAAGGACAATAGCTCACAAAATGAAATATCAAAACCTAGACACCTGCGGTCCAGAGTTTTGCAAATATCTCAGCAACGTTGTGGTTGTATTTCGCCTAGTACCCTGCCGCGAAATTATAGTAGGCAGAAAATAAAAAAGGTATAACATTGTAAATAAAGTTTCTACATATTTGTTGTTGAGCCAGGCTGGTTTATTGACCTTGAATATTTCGTCATTTTCGTTAGAAACCTGAACCATAGTCAATAACATTCCCGGGGAACACATCATTACTGGCTCTTACTGGTTACATTACTGGTTCACTGCTATTTCAAGGTTGTTTGATTATTCTCGGATCTTAGTCGTATCTTTTAAATCTGTTGAGGTTTTGATATTTCATTTTGTGAGAGCTTTATCAGGTCGACAACAAAAATCAAGTGGTAACAAGTCAGTAGATTCCATAATCGATAACTGTAGTGCTTGCGAATTAGACCTTAGCTATGCGTGGTAGTAAGATGTGACAACAATCAAGATTCAGCTCTTAAGGTGTTTAATTGCAATGGAACACCTTCTAGATAAGAATGCAACTGCAGTTTTTATATAGGAATCTTCCAATTCGTTGATACTTTTTTATTCTATAAAAAACCATTAATTAGATGTCTGCGCCGACCAAAGTTTGTGTAGCTTCACAGATTTTTTTGTCACTTATTTCTGTCCGAAGGACTGGCATTGAGGCTTCGTTTGTCATGAAGGTGTTCTTAATGATTTTTACTTTATTGCCTTGAATGGTGGTGACGGAAATATGTAGTGAAGTCACTGCTGCTAGCGATAATTCTTCAATCTGGTTCTAACTATATGTTATTAGTTCGGTAGCATATTTCGGTAACGATAGTTCATGTGCTGTAATCATTCTCAGAGTTTTCTGTGCCGTTTATCGAAACAAGGAGAAACGTGCAGAAGAAAAGTGTGTATGCAAAAGCAGTTTATTACACCCTTTACTGCTTTTCTGTTTGTTCATCTAAGTTACATTATGATGCTAAAACCTTAAATGTTCTATTATTTGTAGTATAAATGCGACGCTAGGTTTCGCCTTATCACTGTCACTTCTTCCATTCATCGGCAAATAAATCGAAAAAGCACTGTCGAAGTTCCTTAGTCATTTTGTCGCTTAACGGAGTTTATTGGTTGATTTTATTTGTCATTTAGACACGAAGGGTAATAGTAGCTTCAAGTGTTGGTTGTCAAGGTGAAAAAGACAACTAGTTGTTTGTACCCTACTTAAAATGTTGCGTTAGCAGATCTACCTCCCACAACTGCACTTTGCTTACTACTAACACTTCCTTTCGTGAGACAGAGCCTATGTTGAAAATAGAAGGACGATGTGTGGAAATATTTGGCAAAGGACAAAGGTATTCAGTGCAAAACTCAATGCGCCTTTTAAGATTTGTGGGCAAATGATATAGATAAACAAAGGGATTAACCGAGAGGAAATGAACTTGACAGTCGGCTTATCGAAAACACGCTGGATTGCTGGCATTCTTTTTTGGACAGATATATTCCACAGCCATTTTAACCCTTTTATTTACTGCCTACTTTTTTTAATGGCAGGGTATATTGCGAAACATAACTTCAATGATGCCGAGATATTTGCAAAACTCCGGACTGCAGATTGGATCTTTTTCCACGCTACTATATAGATTCTGTTCGCTTGATGGATACCTAGGCGAGTACTTTTTTATGTGGCCCGTAATATTTGGTTTTTTTCTGGTGGAAAACAGTTTATATCAGACATGTTTTCCTTCTAGGATTTTCGCGAAGAAGCCAGTCTTTATGCTTTGCTTATTGTGTACCGGACATTCCGTTCGACTGTAGTGGTTAAAAACCTCCTGCCGAACTAAATAGTAGTCGGTGGTAGGTCGCGTCACGCAATAGGTCGTCCTAACTTATCACATGTAAGTGTATACCTAGGCGGGAAGAATCAAAAAACTTTGCATGGAAGCGGTGATTCTTTGTCTTCCTCATAAGTCCAATGTGCTTAAAGAACCCAATGTTACTCAACTCCTTCTCACGTCTGCTGTTCTTGAGGTTGACTTCTCGACCCAGAAACACTACTTCACTCCTTGCCAGATTTGTCACCAATGGATTTGCACTTGTTTAACTACCAACTTTCTTGGCGAGAAAATACGTGAAAATTAAAAAGGATGGATGGAGAAGGACCGACGCTTTTTCTTAATCCAGTTATTGACATTGAGTTTTAAAGGACCTGTAAAAATCTTCATTTTAAAATGGAGCTCTAAACAACCAGAGGGTTCTTTTCATTTCTTCAAGCTTTTCGATTTTTTCGCTATAAAATGTCTGCCAGTTAAGAATCGCTCGAGAAATTTAGCATTTGCTTTGTGGAATTCATATTTTCAAGGTTTTATGTGGATGAGATATCTGAATTTTTAGTGCGTTGTAAAATTGTAGTTATGATCCGAATTTTAGAGTTTAAAGGACGCTAGGTTATTTAATATGATCAAACTGGAAATATCCAGAAGAATGAAGTGACTATAAGCTGACAAGTCAAGTGATTTATGAATCTAGGGATATATACAAAGAAAAAGGTGGAGCTGCGAGGCTGTAGTTCAGTTTTCTTTTCGTTAACCTTAAGAAAAGAGCTTGTATAGCACTGTTACAAGCAGTGCCCTGCAAAATACATCGCATCACTTTGCCCGCGTTTTGTCACCTCCAAACGATGCTTAATGAAGCCGAATGCATGGCGCACTCCTTAAGGATTGATCAACGCCGAGAGCTTTATCTTTTTATCATGTGGAGGCGATTATCTGGCGTTTACAATGACTCGCGGTGGCGTAACGATGTATCGAGCCAGTGCTGCTATCCTCCCAGACAAGTCTGGTACCAATTTGCCTGACCGCGAAGAGATGGAAGACCTGGTGGGCATGGACACCGGGATCGATTCCACGTCCCGTTGTGAGTTGCAGAGCGCTTCCGGTCATTGTGCCACACGCTCCTCCTTTTTGTAAAGGCATTGTAAAGGTTAGACATTTATTCAGTCATCTCGACGATGCTTAAACTCGAATGCACGGTGAATTTCAGAGATTGTCAACGTGAAATCTTTTGAAGCTTTAGCTTTAACCTCACACCGGAAGTTAATATCTGCAAGAAGTCTTTGACTAGGAGAAATTTTTAGGTGATTATTGTTTATGGTTAAAATCACTCTGAAAATAAAGTCGAGAGATATAATGCGATCATCGTTCAGCGTGGAGATGAGAGTGACTTCTATGAATTTACTGATTCTGGACTTCCAAACTTGCTACGTTAGTCGTGTAGTTGATACCATTATGGCAAAAACTTCAGGATTTGAGCAGTTTATTTACATAATTGATAGATGAAACACAAATTTCTGTTTTGTTATTGGATCCTTTATTATTTTTCAGTGTAATTTTCGAAAGGAGTTTTGTACTCTTTAGGACAACACCACCCGTTTCGATGGATAATGGACATGCCACTTTGTTAACGTGCATGTAAAAATCTATTAGTGTGTATATAAAAGTGAATCTTATCTTTGTAAAACTAGAATTTAAGTTCTCCTTGATCACTCATCAATCTGAATGGTTTAACAGTTTTCACTTTGATGCTTAACCTCACATTAGCTCCCTATTATGTAAAACATTCTACATGTGCTCTTTGGTTCGTTCATTAAGGTAATGAGTAGTATTTGCAGTAGTCGACTGACTATTTTCCAGTGTAGTTCGTTATTGTCAATTCTGTCCAATAAAATATTTTTTCCTTCTTACCACACATCGCAAAAGTTTCAGGATCTGTATGCAACGTGAAATCCATGGAAGCATGGAAGAATCTATAAAACATGAAAATTAATAACCAAACCGTGCGAACTACATTGTGTAACACTTTGCGTCATTCATACCTTATATGATGAAGACGTTTTTAGGTTCGAATCAACAATGAAGGAGCACCCATGGTTACTAGCGATGCAAAATGTGAAGAGAAAGTAACGATCTTAGAAAGACCTGTGAGTTAGTGTTACACATTGCATCTCACTATTTTCGCCAAGTTTCTCCTCGTTGTCCACAAGGTACCGCATATTTACACTTGAGAATGCTTTCAGTTGATACCATTCAGTTGGGTCCTTCCAGCAGAACTTAACGGTTTTGTTAACCCGCAGTCCATACGTTTCACTCTTACTCCGTATATAAGTGGTAAGCGATTCACTTGCAACTTACTAGCCGGAGAGGAGCATTTCTTCCACTTTCGAGTCGATTTCCGCAACCAGAATGACAAAGGAAGCAAGGTAAATAAGTGGTTTCTTACAAGTTACTTACGTTTTCATGGTAGTCGCACATGAATATGTTTAGGATACGGTTGTCCGCGGAAGCACCAAAAAGCTCGTATGGCAGAAAGAAGAACGTGACATTACTAGCTTCCCTTTCTCGAAAGGGATCACTTCCGACATTCTCTTCGTTGCTTATGGATCGCGTGTTACTGTATGTAATTTTTTGCTGTATTTTTCAACACGCCTGTGGCGCCTTAGTCGGAGGCGCCCTGCGATGCACACATGGAATCGATCCTGTGCCCGTGGCCGTGGCCCACCAAGCCTGCTATCCCTCCGGGTTCGGCAAATTGGTACCAGACTTGTCTGGGAGGATAGCAGCATTGGCTCGATACATCGGTAGGCCACCACGGTTCATCGCAAAGGCCAGATAGGCATTCAATCACCTCCAACGATGCTTAATGAATTCGAATGCATGGCGTATCCCTCGCAGATTGATCAACGCCTAAAACCTTATCGTTTATCCATTTTAGTTCAATACTTAGACGTTTGGTCAATCGGTAGAAGTTTAACATTCGTCCAAATATGCTTAAAATTGTAACTAAACCTCCTTGATGTTTATTTTCAGGTAGACGTTGATGGCGTACCGTTTTTAACGTTCAACTATCGAGATGGTAACGATCCGAAATTAATAAACAGAGTTACTGTAAATGGAGATTGTGTTCTGCATCGATTTGTACATAAAGCTTGATTTTCACTCCCTAGTCACGCGTGGGTCATGGTACTGTTTCTTTTCGTATTCCACTTAAGACTCCGATCACTCTATTCTTACATTATTCCTGTTTTTCTATCAACTTAAGTTACTGTAATGTTTTCTTCTGTTTGCGTGGTTATTTGAAGAGTTCCTTTTTTCAGTTTGCTCTATTTGGTTTTCTTGTACGGGAATATCTGCAATATCAATAAATTTCCTGTGCTAATTGCGAGCCTTTTTTGCGGGAGTTATTTTTACCACCTTTTTTAGTGTTGCCGTCGGTCGAACATGAGATGAGCATAGGTGTTAATATAACTTTAATGATGAAGAGATATTTGCAAAACTCCGGACCGCTGGTATCTGCAGTGGGGAACGAACGCGCTATAGAACGAACCCCTGGTCCATCCCGCTGACGGATGATTGCCGATGGTAAAAGATCGATAGAACTAGCTGATAGACAGGCAGAACGAAGGACCCGCATGGTGTGGTGGTGAACGCGTTACTCCCCGGAAGGGACAATAACGCGTTCGTTCCCCACCGCATACACCTGCGGTCCGGAGTTTTGCAAATATCTCAGCATCAAGTTATATTTCGCAATATGTACCCTGTCGTTACAAAGAGTAGGCAGTAAATAATAAGTTAAAATAGGTGTTATATGGGTGTTAATATATGTCGAATAACATCTCATGATTCCTAGTTAAGAATTTTCCTGCTTCTGATTTGCAGGCCACGGTTTCTTTAGGCGCAGAAGGAGTCAGTGATTTCCACAGCACTGCTAGTTTAATTCTTATCGACTGTATACAAATTTCCGCATAGTTGCTTGTTTTTCTAAAGACGTAGCCCTGCAATTTCTATCGTTTCTTTATTTTGTCAAGTAGATTTCTCTCTGAGAGTTTTTTGAAGTCGACGGGTTTTGAAAAGGAGAGCTTGAGAACTAGTGGCAACTACGATTGTGTTGATAAAGGGGTTAATTTAACCACACCCTGGGATCATGGATCTACGGCATATTCAAGACCGGTTTTGATAAAATAACGGTTTTATGGAATTGCTACATTTCTCTATTCTTCGTTCAAGTCTTCAAATATTTCGTTGTCACTATCCAGTTCATCCCGCTCAATTTCCGAAAAGTCGAACTAACATCAGCAGCAGTTGTAGCAGTCAAGAGAATCTTCTTCAGTGACCTCATTATCCAAATATGGAGTTGTTCTGGTTTTTGATAGTGACTTCTGTCTTTTGACCAAGGAAATTAAGTAGGAACTGGTACTGTAGGTATCATAGGTAGTAAAGTGGAGAATAAATTTGGAAAACACCTGTACCAAAGAATAGCGGCTGGAGCGGGAACGGCATATCGCTAAACTGACGTTAAGATTGCTTCTGTTAATAGAGAACTCAACACTGGAATTCTATTACGTGAAATAAAATATAAGAAGAAGACGAAGGAGCCTGTAAAACCACTACTGAGAGAACTCAAGAATGACTTGATGTTGCCTATGCAGAAACAAAGTGGTACAACAGCTTGTACAGAGATAGAGTGATGCAAACAATAAAGCAATAAATATTACAGGTAGTGTAGCAGCGCTACCCACGCTTTGAACGAGAGGGAAAGGGGTTGAAGTGTCGAGCCACCATGCTGTACCCCTTCCAGGTGATCACAAAGAAGCGTGGATGTAAGGCAAACACGGCGTGGCCTGTGCCAAGTACTCTGAGATGTAGTAGATTATATTACAACTAGTGTTTGAAGAAGCACATACTATATATACCAGGCTGATGATAAACTAGAGTCTGTTCTCTGTAAAGAGTAGTTATCATCTCTGATCGTTTAAATTGATAAACAATTTTTGCGATCACATGAGTGGATTATATCTTTTTGTAAATGTTTAGTGTCTACTCAGTAAACGGCTGTGGTCTGGCTATTGTTTTTCTGCTGTGATTAACCTCGGCATTGTTCAAGTGATTTTGTTCGCATTTTTGTTGAGCAAACGCGAGGTGTTACTATTCTTTGTTCACGATTAAGCTGACGTTTCGGCGGATTTCGCCTTCTTCAGAGCCTGGAAAGGTCAAGTTGATAGCAACTCACTCGGCCAGACGCCTCCATAACCAAACAAAGAAACTCCAAACCAAGATTTCAATCACTTTGAACACAGCTTTGCACACTCACCGCTTTCTATGAGGTTTCCACTAAGTATGTCACGTAGAGACCAACCCCACAGAAATCACGTGGAAGTACAATGTGCCCCTCACATCAGAAAAGCAGTTTTATATACTGCCCTATATCACGCGTGATAATGAGGCATTCCTCCCTGCGGTTCATTTTCGGATTTCTGGAATTAATCCAGAGTGCCTCGAGAGTTTTTCGCGCCTGTGTTCTTGATTCGCGTGCGAGGATCGTGACACATACTTCGAAGTCGTCCCCGTTATGTCTCTGGGTCGTATGCGTGCCTAGCGGGGTATTTGGTCTATTTTTGCCGGCTAGGTGTTCTTTCATGCGGGCACAGATGGGTCTACCCGTTTCGCCAATGTATTCGTCACCACACGTCTTACAGGAGATCAGATAAACTATACCCGAGCTCATGCAATCACCGTCTCTACCACTGGGGCAAATTATGCAATTTTGAGTTGCACATAGACGGTCATATAGGCGGTTACGAACTAGCTGG